>JAENRP010000119.1:53045-119265 GCA_024741835.1 Diplocarpon mali | reverse complement strand
GAGAAACGATGACTGTACAGCGCTGAAAAGCACAATGTGGAGACCACCGAGGAGCTCGATTGCTGTCTTGACG
This sequence comes from Diplocarpon mali, assembly GCA_024741835.1. Classification (NCBI taxonomy): domain Eukaryota; kingdom Fungi; phylum Ascomycota; class Leotiomycetes; order Helotiales; family Drepanopezizaceae; genus Diplocarpon; species Diplocarpon mali. The sequence continues at coordinate 119,192 of JAENRP010000119.1, read as the reverse complement.
GTGTTCATGATGTCTGCTTCGACGCCCATATCCCGCGACAAGTTAGCCTGGACAGACACATAAGCCCCGATTCCGAACGAGTCTTGTGCTGCCATATTGGCTCTTACATCTCGGATTCGACCAAAACACTTCGATCGTAGGAATAACCCACCACTCGAGCAACATGCGCCCTCATACCATAGTCGCTCCCAATCTTCTCGACGGCCGCCTTCGCTCTCCCTCCGCTCGCCACATAGTTCACCGCAACATCACACCCCTCTTGCGCGAACCTTTAGCTGCGAAGCTCACCCAGTCCCCTATGGCACGCTTGATCAGTCGAGGCACCAAAATATCGGCTCCGGAAAGCCTGGTATCTTATGAGGTCTCTGGGATGAAGTGCTTTATACAATTTCCGATCTGGGCTATGAGGTATGGGGGTGGAGTGCGTCAATCAAAATGTGTAGCGCTCTGCAGGGGGGTTGTTTTGGTACTTATCGCGAGCCGTCTATGACTAGGGATTTGTCTCCCTGAAGATTGTATGGCATTGCTCTGACCGAGAAAGAAATGAGTATGCGGATTGAAAGTGACTTGAGACGCTTTCCGCCTGTTGTTTGAGCTGAACAGAGCGGGGAAGACTAAATAGTCGAAACACCTTCGGCGGCACTCGATTAAGGGTTCTGCCTGTTGGTAAAAGTTTTTTTTTTTGGTAACCTGGAAGAAAATTCCTGGAATTATAGCTCCATTTGCCTCTTACCATCACATCGACCTCACCACACTAGTCACCGTTCGTTTCGAGAACCAAAGTACTGGGCAAGTGTTTATGCCTTTGGGTAGCTAAAGTACAGTTGGCAAACCTGCCAGGAACTATCGATGCTATGATGTTCAAGTAGAATTTATGCTACGCCATCCGCCAGCAGTGAACATCGATACGTCTGCCTGATATTCGAGATGAAATACCAGCGACTGCTTCACGACCAAGGGTCATACTAACCACGCTTGGCCTTGTCGTCCTCGTCGACGCTGCCATCGGAACTCTCGGTATTGACGCGGCGGGCGGACGGGAGTTCCTCTTCGCCTTCAACAGCACCGTGGATATCCTCTTCGAAAACGGGGTCGTGCTCGATATGTTCGAACTTGGTCTTGAAGTCCTTCAAGCCAGCAGTGTAGGAGCTGCTATTGGAGCGGCGGCGAGCATTGTTGAGATTGAAGCCTTCGTCTTGGACCTCTTCACCGTCAACACCCCTATGTTTTGTGGTCAGCCTCTTGCTGGCACTCCAAGCGTTTGATTGACGCACCATCCACCCTTTCCAGCACCGTTCTTCTTGGTCTTCTTGGGGTCAACGTCGATGTGGCCTGACTTGGCGAAGTAACGCGGGAGGTGCTGTAGGTAGCATTGTCAGTTTGCGTGATCGGACGAGGGGAAAGAGAATTTACTTCGGTAGCAGCAGCGGTTCCATCAGCCAGCCCGGCATGGTCTGTATATTTCACTATCAGTTCCGATCATAGACTGGTAGGAGAGTGTGTGAACAACTACTGTTCATGAATGGTGGTAGCTCTCAATTGGAGTGAAGGATGTTGACGAACAGAATGGACGAGCAAACCGGGGACGGGGATATCATACCGCGATCGTTGAATTTATTGGTCTTTCCCACTGTCGATGAGTTAGTAGAGGCATGGTTATGGTCGTGCTCTGGGAATGGTTTGCAATTTAATTGGAATGATCCTGCACAGATTTGTCGAAGGGTGGCCCACAGGGAGTCGGTGGACGACGAGGCGGGGTCAACACCAACGGGCAAGCTCCAGCAAGTACAGCACGGGACTTACTGATTGCGGATTGACAGTGTATTGGAGAGATTGAGAACTGTGGTGAGAAGTGTTGATGGAAAGTTTGATGCGTGTCGGAGTGAAGAGATGGAGAGAGAAGTTGGGATGTCACGGAGAAGAAAAGGAGAAGATAATAGAAGCGGAGAGGTGTCAGTCCCTCTTTATATAGCGAGGTGGAGGTGGTCGTGCGTTCCTGGTCGACATCACGCGATCAATGGCGAGAGAGTTGGACCGATGTCCGTACACAGCATGTACCTGCAATCGGATGCCCCACAGGGCGACAGCCCACGTTCCCACTCAATGGAGTGGCAATGCCCATTCTCATTCTCGTTCTCATTCTCATTCGTCTCGTGTCTGACCGTATCGTTGGGGGTTGTGTTGTCTTGTACTCGTCGACTGGCTGTAATCGAGCTGTTCCAAGAAAAAGAAATCCGGGGAAACCCCCTCGACTAGCGTCAACCAGGTGTCCCGAGTGCTTGGCCTGGCGTCCAAGGCCATTAATTAGTTGACGCTTCCTCACGTCATTGGCCCGGACTCGGCCGGCCCGCTTATTCGACCATTACCACCACAGTACAGAGGGAGGTCATAATAGCTGATTCCCTTCTCACTTGATCTCCTCTCAATCCATCTCTCCGCCCACTTTTCTCCGCAAACCTGCAATCTACAGCCTCCCTATCTGCGGATCAGAGAGGTCTCCCGCAAGACATTCAAGACACAATCTCGATCCAGCGCGAGATAAGCCAACCTACCGACATCTCAACGAGGGACCCCACCCCAGCAAATATCTGCAAAGATGGCCCCCTCCTTTATCATCGACAACGAGTCGGATTTCGGCTTCTCCCCTCTTCCCTCAAAGATCTCCTCCACGCCCAGCGCCCGAACCCTCTTGCTCGCTCCGCCGTCCATTGCCAGCCACGAAGAGAGCCTGCGCAATGTCCTCGCCACGCACGATAGAGCCGTCACCGACCTGCAGATGCTGGATCGCCTCTCCGCTGGCCTAGTCTCTCTGCCAGACTCAACCTATGACTTGATCCTCGTCCTGACCGATGCAGACGGTTCGCGGAAGGAATCTACACAGTTGCTGGGCCGAGATGTGTTTGCCAGGATTGTGCAAGCTCTGAAGGCCGGGGGCAGGTTGCAGGCTCAAAATGGCACTTTGGGTCAAGATGCCACCAGCGTGGAGTCCCGCGAGGGTATCATGGCTGGGCTAGTCCCAGAGGGCCAGGGCATGACCAAGCCAGACCATCGTTCCATCGAGCCCGTACCTCTGCGACTACGCAGAAAGGAGAAGAGCGACGTGGTGTCCAACGCTGGGTCTGCGGTGGCGACTGCTGCCGTACAGGTCAATGGCAAGCGCAAGAGTGTCGATATGGCTGGAGAAAGGCCTGCCGGTGTTGGATTTGTGGACTTCAGCGACGATTTCGGACAGCCTATGATCACGAGGGAAGACGACGAGGAAGGCGACGACGACGACGACGAACTTATCGATGAAGATACCTTGCTGGCAGACATTGACATGAGTGCTGTCCACGTTCGTAAGATACCCCCCCCCCTCCTCTCGAGCTACACAGATCATTCCTGACAGAGACCTAGCCAAAGAATGCGCACCAAGAGTAGGTAAGCGCCGCCGCGCCTGCAAAGACTGCACCTGCGGGCTTGCCCAAAAAATCGCCGCTGAAGACGCCGCCACCCGTGCCTCTGCCGACGCCCAACTAGCAACCCTCAAGCTCGGTGTCGAAGATCTGGCCGAAGTCGACTTCACCGTACAGGGAAAGGTCGGCTCGTGCGGGAACTGTAGTCTGGGCGATGCGTTCCGCTGCGACGGCTGCCCGTACATCGGGATGCCGGCTTTCAAGCCTGGTGAGGAGGTCAGGTTGCTCAACAACGATGTGCAATTGTAGAGATGGACAGGGCGCGGATCTGGGGCACTGGCGTTCATGGTAGAGGTCGCAGGTCGTCGTGCCTATTGCATATTCGGCCGAGACGATTCCTGGCCGTGGCGTATTTGATTTGATATGAATGCATAACTGTGTTTTCGAAATCTGATTCTCACCTGCAAGGGATTTGATCATTGACCATTGAACTGCGAATTTTCCAATGTTTACCCCCATCAACGCGAGACCAGTTTGTACGAATGCGAACCGTCACGGCATCACCGCTGTGGAATCTTCTGCTTCGACTGACCGCCTCGGGGGCGCCTCTGCGCAAGCGAAGCCGAGTCGCGCAGAGTACTTTGCCTTCCAGCACTAGAGCACCCGGTAGCTTCTTACACTCCCAGATTCTAATGATGCATATTCAAACTCTGATTATGATTACCTGCACGGGATTTTTTTCTTCGTGCAAGGGCCCATCCTCCTCGCACGTGTTGAACGCCGAAGAAATTCAAGCACGCTGATCGGGCCCAATTCAATTTTCCAGCCAGCACCGACGCCCCCTCCCACAGTCTACCTACGTGGCGTCATCTTCCCTCTTCCTCTGCTCCTCCTCCATCATCTCCCTCCTCCTCGCTGCATCTTCGCCAATCCCCTTGACTCCCTTGACCCTCTGCCTCTCCTCATACATATCCCGACTCTTGAGAATCCGCTGCACGATCTGGCCTGCGTTGACGGATGAAAAATCATGCTCACCTATCTCTTTGTAGATGCCCATTTCCTTGGGCGCCGTGTACGGGTCGTAGGTGAGCGGCATGAAAGAAGTTGGGCCGTGGTAGACAGCATCCGGCGTCCCCCAGGGTGTAGAGGTTAGGTAAGAGCGTGTTGGGCTGAAGGGCGCGCCGAAGATTACGGAGTTGACGTACTGTGATTGTTAGATGTGACTTTTGAATTGTTGAGAGAGAAAACGAGGTGTCCTTACTCGGCACTGCAAGACGCAGAGTCCTCGCTCGTAGATGTTCATGACGGGGTAGTTGACGCCCTTCCAGTGGTTGATCACTTCGTCATCATGAACACCAGCAATGACAAAAACAGGTCCGTAGTCTGCCCCCTTGCCAATTCGCTCTTCAGTAGCCTCTTTGCTGTACCATCCTCCCTCTAGACCGAGCTTCTCCTCGACCTTGATGACCTGTCGCAGGAACTCGATGTGGCCCGAAGAGAATAGGTCGAATCCACCATCGACATACACAACCCGTTGACCAGGCTTCGGCTGCGATCCTTGACTCAAACAGCTGAACACCCCCTTCTCCTCTTCTGTGTCATCCTCTCTGGCTTTGATCGAAGCAGTCCAGAACCAAACGCTCGATCCAGGCTTGAGCCCGGTCTCATCCGTAGCATACATCTTCATCCTCTCCGTCATATCTTTCCCCGTCTTCTTTCGCTCCTCTTCTGGTCCCGAGCCCTCTTCTCCATCAAGCATCCTGGTCAGAGACTTTATGAAGTGCGTGCGGGTGCACAACAACATCCGCCCCACAAGGTCCGTGGTCGAGATACTCGGCGTCCTCTTCACGACCTTGAACCTGCCTGCTGCCTTGACAAATCGGTAGCAGTCCTCTCCACTGCTATCAGACGTGATGTCGTCTCCGTGGACCACGTACTTGCATCCGTAGTGGGAGATCCAGGGCAGCGAGGTCACGTACGGCGCAAAGGCCACGGATCGAGTGACCCATCGACAGGCATCAACGGCGGCGATTCTAGCATCCCAGACTCAGCAACAGCCACATTCTGGATGTTGGCAGGTTTACCGTTCCTCCAGAGTCATGACCGTCGGCCCCTTATTCTCCAAAATGGACTCGTCCGAGTGGACGCCTACAACCAACTCTGTGCCCAACTGCCGCGCCTGCAGCATAGCACCCGCATGGCCTGTTCAACGCATCAATACCAGCGTCCATACATTGTCTAGAAGCATGAATGCGACCTACCATGATGGAAGAAATCCCAGCACCCATCCACCCAGATCCTGCCATCCAGGATTGCTGACGCAGCTTCTCCCGGCGGACCAGCATCTTCTGCCTTGGAGCTCATCGTGGCCGAGGGAGGGTTGCTGTTGGCGCGGAAGATGTTGCTTGAGTCAAGACTCACCTAGGTACGTATAGTGTTTTGTGTAGAAGTACTAGGAAGTATGTACAATCCCCACCCACCATTCCTGGACACCGCGGGGTTCATTGGTGCAGGGTTGATCAAGCTGCATGCTCCTGCACCTGCGCTTTTGGCGATGGATTCCGCTGCTTCAGGGGTCATGCCGTGAGCTCTTGGAAACCCTGATCACCGTTTCGAAACTCGTCGTCCGACGGATATCCCTGCCTGGGGAGTAAAGAATATATTAATTCGGTGGATTCTGAGCAACTGATACGTAGATATATAGACTTGGAAGCCCGGATATCCCCCCCCCCTTTTTTCGATCATCTGCTCGTCACGGAATTCGCATCGACCAGCATCGAGACAGGTACCTTTTCGTTTGGACGGTGGATTGGATCAGCACTCCACTCTTTTTTTTGTTCGAGTGGCGCGGAATAAGAATCTCTAGCTTCCCCCCCACCCTCAAAAGGCAAAAAGAAAATAAAAAGAAGAGAAAAAAGGAAAAAAAAGAGAAACTCAAAAACTTAAATAGCAAGAGCTTGACCTTTGCGATAAATCCCTTCTGCCAGGACGAGGATATCCCGTTCGTCCTTCAATTTCAGGACTGAAGCAGCAAGGCGGCATATTCGAAGATGCTAAGGAGGTCTCTACCCGGACCCATGCCGTCAGATTAGCCTTCCGAAGATGCATCGCTCGACTGGCTCGACCGCAGGTGGCCTGTTCAAAGGAGGCAGCATCTTCGGCGGTAGCAAGACGCCAACGACAGCCACCAGGCCGAGCACCAGCGGCGGACAAACTTCCACCAGCGAGTCTGCCTACGGGTCTCTGGCCTCCACCTTCAATCGCAAGTCGTCCATCTCGGCCAGCAACAGCAAGACGCACCGAGGACGCAACAGCTCCAGCGCAGGCATTACCTTTTCTCCAGAGCGCCGCGCTCGATCGAATGCTGCGCAGCAGAGAGAAGCGCTGAATATAGAGGAGAATCCCCTGCCCACGAATCTGAATCTAGCCGCGCAGCGTGAAGCGGAGGGCACAAGGTCGACGAACAGTTTTGAGAAGATTGTGGCCAGCGCCGGTGGTGCAGATCCCGCTGCTCCTGGAACAGAGGCGGCACCATATGTCAATATGATGCTCGCCAGGCCAGGAACAGGATACCAGCCCTCTACGACAACCGCCTTACCGCCACAATCTACTCCTACCCTGGAAACTATCACATATCAGCACATACAAGAGACCTCTTCAAAGCGAATATCCACGTTGGATTATCTGAGGAAAGCGTATGTTAGCCTCCCATGACAGAGGATAGCGGGGAAGTTGCTGATGGGAATAGACATGAAGGCAGAGTATATTGGTTCAATACGGTACTATTCAACAAGCCAGACCTGCAACGAATGCCCTACTTCGATAGCCGCAAAGTCGCCCGCCGCGCAATAAACTACCTCCTCCTCGGGCTCTCCATCCCCACAATCCTGGACCTGAACTCCTCGACCGCTCTGGAATTCCTCAAAACGCTCAACGCCCTGCTCGCAGAGTTCGAATCCTTTCAGCAAGTCCACCCACCCGACGGCTCGATGTCTATATCCCGGGGTCGATTCCCGCAAATGTTCAAGAGAGCCACAGGTACGAGTGGGAAGGGCAGGAGACAGAGTTCTGCGGCGGAGATAGGACTACCGCTGGGCAACGACTCGTTCGAGTCCAGTACGTCGTCCGGGGGCACGAACTCCTCGTTTCCTATGGGGGAGAGTGATCTCTTGCCTGGGGAGGATTACACGCATTTATTGACACCGTCTTTGCCCTTCGACCCGGATTTCTACCAGACGTTTGCGACGCTCTGCGATGTTTTGATCGACTGCTACACACGACTTATGAGTTTGGTAGCTTCGCCGAGGGAATGCAATCCCGTGGTCGCAGAGATGTTCATGAAAGCCGATTCGAGGGTACGCAAGATCATTGTACAGGGTGTCGTGAAGGAGTTTGAGGATGGTAGTAGAGGCGGAGTGAGGAGCGAGGTTGCGAGTATTGGGAAAGTTGTTCTGGGGGGTCTGATGTGAGGGGTCTACCAAGTCTGGAGTTCGGTATTTGCATTGCATTGCATTTTTTACGGCTTAAATGACGGTGATGGTCGAATGGCTAGAATAGCTTTGCATTATCTTGATTATATCCACATGACAAATATTTGATTACAGCTTTTAAGGGCGAGGAGCGAACGCCCAGTATCATGGAAAATGCGTGAGTAGCCAGCCACATACGTCGCTCTCAATGGAGACTTTAAAGTGATCTGTAGGGACTGCATTAAATTGACAAGGTTTTATTTATTGACTGCACCAAGTTGATCTCTAAAAATATCCGAGCTTGGGAATTAGCCCAGGCCAGCCCGATCTGATCACGCGAAAAGGCTTTTATGATGAGTGTCAGCTAAGGCGGTAGATTATTGTACGAAGGAATACTGAACATCCGTGAGAAGTGCGTAGGAATCTGTTTACTTGTAGAATTCATGTTCCTTTCCCATTGTCGGGTGCTTGATTGCCTGCCAGCTTCCCGTAGCACATCAGGAGACGCCCCTCTTCAAATGGGTTTGACACATCTGACATGCGCTCCGGGGAACGGAAGTCTAAAAAAAGCGGAAGCCCTTTTCCTTCATAGCGGTCGTTCTTTTTTCCTTGGGGGAAAAGCTCTTCTACTCCCTTCAGGAGTCAGTTACAACAAAATGACTAGGTGGAAGAATGCACCAAGATGCAGTGCTGAAGGATAGGGAGAGAAGCTTGCAAAAGGATCATCAGATTCCATAACGCTGAGGTCAACATAGGCGGCATCGCGGTTAAACGTGCGCTTTCTGTGCTTGACTCTATATTGGTGATCATCATGTGAAGCTGCAAGCTCGGATCCAGCTCCTTCGATAGAGCATCTGTCGCAGGATATCATCGGACCAGGACTTCTCCTCCGTCGGAGAGATAGAAGATTCGTCCATGTCTTCAGTAAGTGCCACCGCTTTCCATAAGCTATGGACCCAGAAAAGAAAGGAGTGAACTTCTCGCATCAAGAATAAGCCCCATCGAGTTACCACTGCCACTACTCGCGTAGCAGAAGAGGCAATCGCATATCTATCGTTCTCGACGAATAGCCTCCACGACCAGAAAATCTCGTCACCCCCAAGAACAATCCAAATACCTCGCACAAACTCACATCCCTCGGTTCCAAGGAAATTGCACGAGAGGACCGGACTCGTATCTTCATCCATGGGATCCGTCCGGCTAAGAACCAGGGCCCCGAGATCGGCTCGTATGTGGTACAGGCGGCAAGAGGATGGAGAAAGTGAATGAGAATTGGTAGAAGAGAAGCCGCTGTGTTGCTTCTATGGCGGCGCGTTTCCGCAATCCTTCAGAAAGAAGGGTGTCCGGGGACTTTCTCCCAAAGCAAGAATGGCCATTTCTAGCTGAGAGACCAAATAGGCCTCTCTGTTTGTGTGCTTCGAATGCGATTCTTTGAGCGAGAAGTTAACAAGATCAAGAGAAGTCTCAGAGAGCAGAATTTTTGATTTTGTAGCTAGCGAGTTTGCCATTGTGCGCTAATTCTAGCGCCGAGCTAACGATCGAGCGGCTCCTCATTGGTGGGCGCGCAGGATGCGAAAGTCGCGACGTGCTTTCAGAAGGTGCCTGAAAACTGGAACATGAACTTTCAGCACACACGATAGCAATCTTGACTCGAGGGAATCGGGCGTAGAGGCACAAGTCCATTATCTGCCATTCAAAATCTGCGCATAATCAGTATCCTACAAAATGTCCGGTTTATTTGGATCGACGGCTGCAAGCAGCAGCGCAGCAAATACTCTCGGCGACCTCTCGAATGATGTAGCTCTCAACAACCCACCAGATGATAGCATTTCCGACCTAGCATTCTCGCCACAGTCTATGCACCTGGCTGTAGCTTCGTGGGATAAGAAGGTTCGGATATACGAGATAACTTCCACCGGTGGAAGTACCGGTAAGGCATTCTTCGATTCTGAGGGACCTGTTCTTAGTTGCGACTGGTCACCTGTAAGCGTAGAACATCTTCCTGCGATCCTACAAATGCTGAGAATGAGCAGGATGGCACAAAGGTTGTAGGAGCTGGGGCAGACAAAGCTGCGCGCGTTATCGACCTCGGAGCTGGCACCAACACATCCACACAAGTCGCCGCCCATGACCAACCTATTCGCTGCGTTAAATACTTCACACCACCTGGGGCCAGTGCGCCGATGATAGTGACTGGCTCTTGGGACAAGACAATTAAGTACTGGGATTTGCGCCAGTCAACAGCCGTAGCTACGATAACATGCCAAGAGCGAGTTTATACCTTGGACGTGAAGAAGAACCTGCTGGTTGTTGGAACCGCAGACCGATATATCAATGTCATCAACCTGAGCGATCCAACGAAGTTCTATAAGACGATTCAAAGTCCGCTGAAGTGGCAAACGAGAGTAGTCAGCTGCTTTACAGACGCTACTGGTTTCGCTGTGGGCAGCATCGAGGGTAGATGTGCCATCCAGTATGTTGAGGAAAAGGACTCCAGGCAAGCATCCTCTGCAATCACCCACAAACCTCACGATGCTAACCTTGGCCTCACAGCTCAAATTTCTCCTTCAAATGTCACCGCGACCCACCCCAAAACAACATGACTAACGTTTACTCCGTCAACGCCATCTCCTACCACCCTGTCCACGGTACCTTCAGTACAGCTGGCTCAGACGGCACATTCCACTTCTGGGATGGAGTTGCCAAGCACAGACTGAAGGGTTACCCCGCCGTGGGAGGCACGATCTCAGCGACAGCGTTCGATTCGAAAGGAGATATCTTCGCCTACGCCGTTAGTTACGATTGGAGCAAGGGATATGCCAGCAACACAGCGACGCTGCAAAACAAGGTCATGATGCACGCCGTCAACGCCGACGAGTGCAAACCTCGGCCAAGTGTCAAGAAGCGATAGTCAGGAAGTGGAGGGTGCATGGCAAAGAAAGAAACTGCGTGGGGAAGGGAGGATGGGGAAGAACACGCTACTCGCCCCAAGCATTGTTGCTGACTGTATTGTAGCTCGGTCTTGATTGGCACGTTGGGGTGGAAAAGTCACAGTCAGGGTGTGAGAGGAGCACGCATACAGGCGTTCCGGATTTTGCAGCGAAGAATACCAATCGTCTACAGATACTACCTAGCCCTGAGAGGAATGAGATCAATCACTAAAAGAGTAAGACTGCGGCCCGCTGGTTATCGCTCCGATCCTACATCAAAATAGGTGCTTTGTCGGGATCATTCACCCTGCCAAGTGCTCGTAGACATGACCGGACAAATATGCGAGAATATTGATCTGAAGTGACTGGCCGATTGTCATTTCTGAAGCGCTACCAAGAATACTCTATGCCTGCGCCAATCAAATCCTACAAGTTTTCATTTTCGTCAGCCCTTCCTCTTGCCAGTTCTATGGCCAATACCAGGCTTCAACTCATTATCATCACTTGCACTGCCTACACTGTAGCGCTCATGATCAATATCTTCGGTCGGAGTCCGTACGTGTAGCTCATCGAGCTCACTTTCGTCAAAATCTGCGGCTTCAACATCTCGGCTCGCACGCTTACTCCTGAAGCCCTCCAACCCCATTCCGCCTCTAACGCCATCTCCAACGCCGCCCAATGCCATAGGTTCAGCTCCAAAGATGCCCTTGTAGCCTGTGCGTTGGCGGCGGTCTTTCCAGACGTAATAGCCCCATGCCGCGGCAGCAATAGCGACGATGACGAGGACAATCTCCCCGGATTTGTAGTATGCAGCCCATTTTGCAGCCTCGACTCTTTCTTCCTCGGCTGCTACTGCCGTAGTGCTGTTAGGGTGGCCACCGACCGAAGTCTCGAGGCCTTTCTCGCCATCAATCCGGCTGTCTGTGGGCTCGCCGCCGATACTGGAGATGTCCACGCCCATGAATCGATCAAGCATGTCGCGAGTGCGTCGAGCATAGTCGAATGGCACCATATGAGAGGAGTTGTAGAACAGCACGTAGCTGAGGTTTCTAGCTTCTTGCCAGAAGCCGGCATTTTCGCCTTCAAACGTCCATTCTCTTCTGGGTGCCCATGTGCCGGGCGAGAGCTCAAACCCCTTTCCACCGTTCCATTCCATATTGCTGATCATTTCCTCCGTTCCAATGTGGTTGCAAATAAGATCATCGGCGCCTGAAAAAAGAACTGTCGGGACCTCCTTCAGCAGATCCGGCATGAGTTGAATCGAAGGCTTGGAAGCGACTGCCCTGAAAGCGCTCCCGACACCCCCGTTGCACTCAGTCCATCCTGTGCGTTTTCCCGGGTCGATATGAAGCGCCGATACAACGTCTTTACGGCGAAGGTACGGCGTAACCTCTGCCAAGTCTGGAGGCCAGTTCATTCCACAGCTTGGGTACGTATCCTTCAGCTTGATGTCGTACATGTTGAAGCATTCGTCCTTGCCGTCTGGGTTGGTGACAACGGTCTCGTGCAGAAGGTCCTGCAAGATCTCCTCGCAGACGTCGAGGTCGACCTTATCACTAGCTCCAGCTTCGTTGAGCGCTTTCATACACACAGCTTCTTGAGAGTCGAGCCTCTTTCCGATATCCGAGTTTCGCTCGACCATTCCACGCTCATATGCGAAGGACAAGTAGGCCTTGTACTGCTCCTTTGGTGCAATCCACCCATTACCAATCATCATGCCCTTCAAGTTCCATTGATGCTTCGCTCCGGCCTTGTTCCTTTCTAGGATTGCTCTCGATATGTATGGGATGTGCTGTCCGGCATACGATTCTCCTGCGAGGTATATCTAAACGAGATTGGTAAGGATCTCGCCATATGATATCCAGTAACTCACATCGTCATGTTCGAACTGTGGGAAAATCGCGAACCACTTCTCCAAAAACTTTACGAATTGACTTGCCATTTCTGGCAACTCATGGACATAGCTATCCGTATCCACGAAGCTGTAGCCAGTCCCGACAGGATTGTCCACAAACATAACACTACGGCAGGTCAGTAAGCATGCCTAGCTAATCAGGTGCTTTTCGACACTCACTTCGCAAATTCGTCCCATGAACCCGGATTATATTCCAGCTTGGGCCCATCCTTGCCGTCCTTGACACGGTAAGGTCCAACCTCCATCAGCGCTCCATCTGCAATCCCGTCAGCGCTTGCCCCAACCCGAGTCGGCTTCGATTCAAGTCAAGTCCTCCTCCGAGGTCCGAATGGAGGACAGACCTTCAGAGCTGCACCCTGGCCCGCCATTCAACCATATGATGAGCCTCTGCTTATTAGCGATGTGCCTGTTCTGGTACAGCCAGAAAAATAGATTGCCGTTATGCTCGGGGGTAATTTCGATATGCCTAGCAAGGGAGAAACGTCAGACCCAGTACGTACGATATATTCCACCACCTTCACAATTGAGACCTACCCCGCGTGCATCTTCAGCAGAGGTTCTGGCGCTCCAGGCAGCGAATGTACAAAGTAATCCGCCGCAGTCTTGTCTGCTCTAGCCGCGGATGGCAGCATCACCATGGAAAGCAAGCCACATATCGAAAGCAACTGTCCCGTCGCCCCTCGAAATCGCTCCCCGGTGAGAGCCCTCATCGTCGGTCCGCTGGGAAATCCGGTCTGGGAACCTGCTAGAGATGCGTCTTCGCAATCGTGCTGGTCATGAATGATTCCTGAAGACAGGTGTTGGGTTGATATCAGGTCCGGAACTCTCACGCGCAGCCACGCGGCTTTCTCGAACCCGAGATTTCTTGAGGGGCGTCACGTAGTACCTGCTGAAACCCGACGGTGTTCTGATTCTGAAGTAACAGTCCGCGGTACAAATGCCAGAATGGTTGTCCCCCGAATGTGACCTGCCAAGTGAGAGCTGGTCCTTGGGTTGAAGAGGCGCGGTTCCGTCCGTTTGAGCTTGTTGCAAGCATCGTAAGCACTGGCTTCAGGCATCTGTGCGTACGGCGACCTGGCCTTTGACAACAACGCAATCTGCGCAGAAAGTATCTGCCGGCGCTGAATCATCTCGACTTGACTCGATATCAATTCAAGGCAAGGCACCTGAATCGACTGCCAACCCAAGTTCGAGATCCAGGAGTTGGAGTGAGCTTACAGAGACTTAGGCTCAAGCTTCTCCCAGCATGTCGGGGGACGGTGATAGTCGTTCGTATTACAGTTTCCTCCCCTCCCCCGCCCCCTCCCGCTCTCTCATTGTCCATGCAAGAAAATACTTGGTAGAGTAAGGGTTGAGCTGCGTCACAACTGGGTCGAAGGTTTGGCCAACGCTCTTCCAAGTCGTGAGCAGCCCTTGCCAACCGACGGAGAACTCAGACCAGAAGCTGTTCGCTCTCCCACACCGGTCTGGACGGGCTCGGGTGGCTATCTGGACGTATATCTCGTGTGCAGACCCGCCGGAACTTCTATGGATAGAACAGCAAGGGCTGGAAACGATTGGGATTATTGGCTCTTCCTCTTAGACATCCCAGACGGCTATCGACACGGGGCCCAGTCTTGGGTCCAGCTTTTACCCGATCTGACTTCGACTCAGGGGGGGATACCATAGCTGGCCTACCTGACCTTGAGAACGTGATTTGGCTCGGGCCCAAGGGATATATATGTCAACAAGACTCCCAAGCCGAGAAATCCGGATTGACTATTTACATCGGTATCGATCGACGCGTCTACGCGCGTCTACGCGAGCTGCGTTGCTGTTGGTGCTCTTGCGATCACCCGTAGGGCACCACCGTAAGGGTCCAAGGGGTCCCAGCTGTTGCGGCCTTGCCAGCCAGGATCCAACGTCGATGGCCGTGCTCTTTTCGCGCCTCGTCTCTACCTTCGCAACAAATCCCCGTCATGATTCTCAGCTCACCACGCATGTAGCTACCTAGGAGGATAAGCCTCGAACCATGCACATTCAAGAGCTTCAATGATCCTCCCTCGCACTGGTCAGTCATTACCTGCACCGCATGCAGAGCCACCATTGATCACCTACATCTCTCTCTCCCGCCGCGTATCCGTTCAAACGCCGCCTCGCCAGCAGCAGTATCAGGTGAAGTTTGAGACCCCATCTTGTTACATCACTTGAGTCGTACAGGAGCCCGACTCTTCCCACTTATCAGACGGTTTGGCCGTGATCTTGTCAAGATACTTCTTTGCTTGGCCCCTTTCCTAGAGGGATCCATTCTTATTTGGCACTATGCACTTGTTGTAATGAGATTTCATTATATGGTCAACGTTTGGTTTGCTGTCGGACTTCTTTTGCCCAAGGGACCTTCGAAACTCATTTTACCCACTAGTCTCCTAGTCTCCTAGTCTCCTAGTCTTCTAGTATCAAAAGAACTTTCACCGGGTTGTATGGAGCTTCTAAAGTCATGCGACGTTCAATCAACATGGTGCATACCCAAAAGGTATTTCCTAACGATGCGCTCAGGCGCTGTCGGGTGCGCACTCGGTGCTCTGGAAAAACGTAAATCTCAAGCATTCAAGGCCAATCTTGGGCTTTAGATCAGGGGACCGGAGTTTGACTGGACATGTTGGTAAGTCAAGAGCTTCTCCTGGAACGTAGAAGCAGGAAGGGAGACACGGGGCGCCAGACGATTCAAATCGGGAATGCAGCAAAGTATTTTCTTTCTCCGTTTAGTTTCTCGAGTCGGGAGGCATCGCCCAGGCGATTAGTGACAAAGATAAAAGCAATGGTCTGCGCAATTCCAATGATGCAGCTCTGAGAACAATGTTGAGATTTGCAAGCTGCATCTGCGTGCAATCACCATTCTGCCCACAAGTTCAGTGCCCCGATAGTTTTTCTGCAGCGTCTATGAAAGCTTGAAAGACTGCGTAGTGAGCGAGTAACTGCAATGGGTTCAGCCTTTCTGTCACACTAGTCTCCCCGAGACCTTGTTGACCTCTTCGCTCAGAAGAGATCTCCAAAGCCTTTCTCGGAGTCTTTCTTGATTAAATCAACCATTCCCTTAGCAGTGCGTCAGCATATACTGGCTTGATAGACCGTGTGCTCCGCTCGCTTACCTCTGGCATGATCGACTCTCCATGCGCTCCCTTCACGTAGCGGAACGGCATTTCCGTGCTCTCATTCTTGTTAATTTTGAGCTCAGGATAATCGATGTACTCTATCTTCTCCAGTGGGACTGCATGGTGTGAGTGCTGTGATAAATACCGGTATCGCGGAGTGGCGTGGGGGATTCACTTTTTTCTTGCGCCACAAGTCTTGTCACTCTGACTGCTGTGTCAGTTGTCATCTGTTTTGGGCCAAGACGTCTCCCCTCAAATCCTTTCTTTCTCAACTCGGATGTTCTGTCTTTGGAGGATCAGTTGAGGGCTACCCCCGAAAATCTCCTGCACAAACCTCGTGGTGGGTCATCCCCTGGTCATGTTAGTATTACGGATCTCCGGTCGTTGGTATTGGGGGTGGCTCACCTAGAATCCCCCCAAATAGAAAGACGTCAAATGCGTCACCGTCCTCCGGACTCAGCTCTTTGGTAGCTGATGGGTCCAGCAAGCAGACTCGACTCTTATCTTGGGCATAGATTGTCTCGACGCTATCGCAGTCTGCTGTGAAACCTGGCACAGATTTCAACGCCTCTGGTAGTTGCAGAGAAGACGGAATCGAGGAAAGACAGAATTTTGCACCTGCCTGGTAGGACTCCTTGGCTATGGTGATGTATTCCAGTTCGGACCAGGGGCCAAGCTCATCATCGAGATGCTCAACGATGTACGTTTTGGAGGTCATGTTGATGATTAGATCTCAAGAAGAGAATATGATATTGAGCCGCTGGGACTCGGATTGACTCAAGGCACGGAAGCGACAAGTAATATGACGTTCCAATGAAAGACAAATCGAAAGATATCCTCTGCAGAGTTTGGACACGGCTCTGCGGTTTAGACTCCGAGGATGGCGGGCCTTTGGGGGATCGTGAAGAGAGCTTCTAACTCGTAGGATCCGTTCAATAAAGATCGAGCTACCTGTAGAATAGGTGATCGGGAATCGTATGATAGACAACTTCTCGTTGTTCAGTATGTCTTCCAGGTCCAGTATGCTAGAAATTCACCAATAGCTGCGCATTCATCAGGCGGTATCTGTGGAGAATGTAAGTAAATTGACCTTGGAAGCACCGAAAACACGAAACGTTCACGCCACTGATAGTCTGCTGTCGGACACAAATATTGAGACAAGTTTGAAAGCTTGACGTGCTGTTCGTGGAGATCAAGAGGGTGCAGAATAAAACTATTTAAAGTCTCCGGAATAAATTTATAATAAGCGAGTTATTAATACTTACCACATGAAGGTGGTCTGCACACCCTCGGCCTGGACTTCGAAAGAGAGATACCGGCTCAAGTTCTGAAGACTCATTAGAAGCACATTCGACAGTGCCGATTTGGAATTTGAAACCAGGTCATCTCTGTGATACCAGTATTTTGATGACCTTAAAAAGTCTTGCATTGAACAAAATACTTAGTCCCTACCCCTCACCTTCTTGGAACCCCTGCCCTGCCGCCCCCCCCTAGCAACCACGTTCTTTGGTACATAGGTGTTTGTAGTCTCAGACGACCACACACCTCGAGTCCCAAACAGACGTCACGATAGAATTGTCTACAAAGTCTTCAAAGATAAACCACGAATCCATCGAATCCTACTCCTCTCGACGGTGCAGCCCCGCTCTCGCAGGAACACAACTCCAAGATGTAAGTACACCGAGCGAACGTCGTCTTCTATCTAACGTGAGGGCTCTAACTCTTCCAGGAATCCGCACCAGAAGAACAAGGTCGATGTCGCCGTAAGTGGTTTTCTCTGCTCTGTTGCTCTGCAGAGCCGTTCAAAAGTGCAATCGCTCGAGACTGATAATGAACAGTCGCTCTCCCCCGATGAGCAACGCCTCTTCCGTCTCTACGGCAAGCTCCCGTCCAAGGCAGACCATCTCTCGAAACAGCTCAAGGATCGGAAGTACTTCGACTCGGGCGACTACGCACTCTCCAAAGCCGGCAAGGCCAGCTCCGTCGACACCGGCAGCGTTGGCTCCCAACACCCTCTCCCCGAGAACATCCCTCACCTCTCCTCCCCCGGCGTCGGCAATGCGAGCCAGGGCGGTAGTGGCAACGGCAACATCGTCCACTCCGTCTCGAGTGCGGGACTGCCAGGCGGTAGCCCGGTGAAGGAAAGCAGCTTCTTGAACAGAGAGACCAGCGTTGATGAGGCCGAGGGCCAGGAGAAGAAAAGCGAGAGAGTGACTGATAGCGCAAGCCCACCGCCCGCGAAGGAGGGCATCTCTATCAGACGATAGATGATGCTCATATGGCGTCTCTGGAGGCTGGCTTCTTGGGGAATTAACGACTGATGGCAATTGCAATGGCGTTTTGAGGAATAACGGTTTACGGGCTTCGAGGCGGGTTTTGAATGTGCAATCTACTCCTGTGTTTATTCTCGAGGGTAAGGTCGGCCTGAGCGAGGTGCGAGAATTTTCACACTACATTCGTAGATGTAGACAAAATCAAGAAAACACGGTTCCCTATTTTGGAAGTGGTATTCAATGCCTGCTAGCCCGAGAAGATCATGTACCATAGCACTGCTCACAGAAGCAGCCGTAGGCAAGCTTTTAAGTTCCCCCAACGCCTTGCAATGCAAGCCCTAGCCAGACTCATAGATCAAGGGCTTTGACAGCCATTGCCTTAGCTCCATCGAAGGACTTATTACCCCCAATGAAACCAGCAGCATGTACAAATACACCGCCGCTTACACCAGTGATTTCGTCCAACTTGTCGTCTCGGAAACCTCTCCATGCCTCAGGAAGTGGCTTTCTGCTCTCAAAAGAGTCCTTGGTGACTGGGACACACTGGATCCTCCACTTGGCGTCAGGAGCAGGCTTCTCCGGATATAGAACATAGAGAACCTCCGCATCTCCACCCTCCTGAGCCTCGAGAGTATACAGATGGTCCTTCCAAGGTACAGATTGCCCATCGAAGACCAGGAGCCGCCCCTTGGAGTCATTCTCCAACCGCTTCGCATATGCCTTGTGCACAATATCTCTAGCTGGTAACCAAGACTTGGTGTGGTAGTCCAGATCTCTCAAGAACTCCTCACCAATTCGGTCACTAGCGACCACAAACTTAGCGTCCTCTGCAGCTTGTGCCTCGACGGGGTCCGAAGGTCTAGGGTCGTTCCAGTCAGGGTTCAACCTCGAGACCATAGCGCCCAGCGTGAATCCGCCATCGCTGAATCTCTTCTCCAGACCAGCAGCTGAGATGGCCTTGGGATCGTAAGCAGAGATACCATTGTCATGGGCATCCAAGGCCTCAATGAAACTCTCGTAAATCTTGATCCAGATGACAGCGACCTCCTCAGCATCCTCAGAGAGACCCATCTTCTGCGCGATGATAGCCTTTCCAAAATGCATGTACACTAGTCCTGCCGACGATAGTTTCGTTGGTCGGTTTGGGAAGGTGGTGTTGAAGGTGCGTTGGTGATGGTCATATCGATTGACTGAGGCATCGTATTCTCCACCCACGTCGACAACGGTGTGGCATGTTTGAAGAAGAGCAGGATCTCTAGTCCGGATGAGTCGAGAGGAGCTGTAGGTGGGGAGCAGGCGGAGCATGTAGACCGCCAGAGCCTCGTCCGCCTTGGAAGCAATCAGCACTGTTGTTTGCAAAGAGCGTTCGGAAGGGGGATGTGTACATGGAAGTGGCCATTGTGGGTACCAATGGCGACAGGTGAGGTTTTGAGTCTTTTGGCTGATGTTTCTGCCATTTTGATGGTATTACGGAACATGTGTTGGTTTATGTTACGCGTTAGGTAAACTTCGTATTTCGGAATTCGTAGGCAGGTTCTGGCGGTGAACAAAATCAGGCTAGATTGATGATGCGGGCCTAGACGAGACTTGTTCAAGATGTCTCCAAGCGGTAGAAAACTGGGAATCAACTTTGGAGCAAGCTGACTCTATCTTCTATGAGCTGCCCATTCTCCGTAGCATGGTCTACTCACGCTCAACAAGATTTCCTGATGCTCTGCCCCTGCTCAGTGGGCATTCCGCGTTATAACGTCACAAACCTAGTCGGTGCTCTCACTTCACCTTAGCTAGGTAGGTTTCTTTCACGCGACAACCCGACGTCCAGAGAGTATCGCTCGCAGCAAACTTGCCAGGCAGCATCTGCAGATTGCTTCACTCGGCTTACCTGTGAAGGAGGTATTCAGGATCTATCAGTCACCTTCCAAGCACTCCAGCTACCCTCACATCATAGCCATTTCATTGTCTGCAAGGTGTTCGCGCGCGATCACGAGAGGCGCCTTATCACAGTACAGTACGACCAAGCCAAGACACTTTCGAGATTTCGACCACCAGGGCACGCCAGAACTAGAGTCCTCACAGATCGGCGACGCGATTGCACGACTCCAAAGCCCCTTTACAAGTCTCTTCAAGGCGAAGAATACCTACCAAACTAGCTGGGCGCGCTTCCACGCACGCTCCGGCGCCTACAGCGCTGATGTGGTTATTTCGGGTGTTCTCCTCCGCGACTTTCCTCCTCTCCATTATCCTTTCCATACCTATAGCCTTCGATGTCGGCGGACGAGACTGCGGGCTAGCATTCTCGCTGAGCCTGTGTTACTTTTACTTCTTCTTCTCAAGTCTGAAGTTGGCGACACCAGATGACTCGCGGATACGATGGGCCCTGGTGAAGACCATCGGGCTGGCACAGTGGGTGCTGATTCCAGGACTTCTAATATGGAGCATGAATCGGTTCGCAGTCGACGCAGACAATAGCGGAGACTGGGTCGCGAGGACGTTTGATGGGAAGAGGGCTCAGGGTGCGAGCGTAAAAGAATGGATATTTGGCGCCGGCGGACTACTGGAGATGCTGACCGTTGGGACCTGGGATAAACTCCTCAGATACTCAACTCCCTTCTTTCAACTGGCTGAGGGGTTCTGTAGTCTATTGGTGATACAAGCTGCTGGTCAGATTACGAGATGGCTTGTTAATCGTGGGCGGAGCGATATGTGGATGGTAGGCAACACGATGACAAAACTCTTTGACATAGCTAACCGCTTTCCAGATCGGCTTGCTCATTCTCTCGGGCTCGATCATCTCCAGCGCCGTCTATTTCTTATGGCGCATAATGAGTTTCCCAGAGGTTGGCCATGTAGATGCTACACTTATCGGGGTCACAATCACCTGCGCAGTCTTTCTATGTGCATGGGGGATCGGAAGTGGCAGAGGAAATCCGGTGGAGAGCTCTCTGCTCTTTGCATACGTGGTGCTGTGCATCTATCAAATCTTCACCGACTATACGCCAACCTCAGAGCCGCCACCGCCTCCTGCGCAACCAGACTTCCCCCCATTCCCTCCGATAATCATGGCCTCGTATAGCACCGTCGTGCACATGGTATCGACGTTACCCTCCGCAGTTCTCTCAGGATTTACATTCTTCTATGCTGCGTTCCAGACCGTCACTCCATCGGTCATCATATCTCTGGCCTACCGAATCTTCGTCTTCTACTCTGCGACGAGAATCATTCCAGCTATCAGAGAATCCGGAGCACGAGCGCTATCTCAAGAGCCAAGTCTCGAGGATAGCGACGGAGCAGGCAAAATTCTAGGACTCCTGAGCTGGTTTAGCCCCAGTATTCTTGTAGCAGTCTACACTAGCTTACTCATGCAACACTTTTCTACCACCTCAGCCGAGGGGAACCAAGCGGAGTGGTGGATGATGCAAGGAGGAGACTCGGGTGGAAACATCTGGAGATGGATCAACGTGGCAGCTACCATGGCACTATATTCCTTGGAACTCTACCTGGGAAAGGAGGACGTGGATGATCTGACGAGCCACTGGAAGACCGATTGAGCGCCCGGCATGATGATGTGTGCGTTGTCACGAACACGGACGGACCGAAGGTCGAGTTGTTGAGCGGGAGGCGGGGAAGAGCACCGCGAGCACCGCACACCGGTGGAAGTCTGGGGAAGTGGTGATATATTGTCTTGGAGGAGACACCTCATACCCGACTCCTCGGCCAGGAATCTCGACGGGAGGCAGGCATCTTGCGCACCTGGCGCGGCGTTATGGTTGCCTTGGGGGGTCATCTGGATTCCATGTTGCCGCTGCAGCATGTTTGTGAAGCGCGGGCCAGCCGCCATCTTGCTTTCGAGTACGGCTTTTCTCTTGGGGATACCCTTCGGTTTCATGGTAGTGCGTGGACATAATTCAGAATTCCAATCCACCGAATGATTGAGCAGGCACTGGGCTGGCCTTTGAGCATTTGATCTCCGGCTCGACACATCGAGGTTCACACGACGAGCCGTAGGTCAGAATAAGTCCAGATCCTGTACCGTAGAAGCTCACGAAGCGGAAGGATAGATTAGATCCCTTGGCCCTTGGCCCAGAGCCCACATGGCCCAGCACCCGTCGACTTCTCGCCATCGAAAGACGCTCTCCCTCTCCCAACCCCGCATGCGGGCAAGGGGGACTCCAACGTGGGGATCAGGGTTGCGAGCATCCGACCCATCTGCCTGCAGCCGCTCTGGATTGCCGTCGGGATATCCTCCGTGTACATCTCGCATCCATGGAAATTCCCGACGGCGTGCACTCGCAGCATTTGCAGCTGGGCACATTTGGTCACCGCACGACGGTCTCGTTGGGGAAGAAATGCGAAACTGCGAAAATGCCCCGTGCGGCCGGTGTTGCGGCCTGAGGATCCAGGCAGGCACCGGCGTTGCAAGTGGAGCTCCCCCCCTGGCGGGGAACTCAACATTCAACAACTCTCGTCAGCTTCAGCTCGCGTCGCATCTCGTCCTATCTACTGCACCTCTCCGCACCCCTACGTTCAAATGCCTGAGAGCTGCATCGAGCAATCCATCGATTCATAAAAGGACAAACGTCTCTCACTCTCCTCCTACCCCTCGACTCGCGCAGGTATATACATACTTGCTCCACACCCCCCGCTCCCTCCTGGGATCTCCAATCCCTCCCTCACCTCTCGGCTCCACAACCCCAATATCAATCTTCCTCACACATTTCCACCTTGCGGTCACACATCCTCGATCATGTCTCGCGTCACGCCTCCCGTGAATACAATCACTCATGCTTTGCGACGAGGCATCAGCTCTGGACTTCTCGATTCCGAGTCACGAGCTTCCAGGTACCTACCCCGCAATTTAAAAGACCTCCGGGCAGAGTGCAAGAAGCGATCATTGAACGCCATGGGCAACAAGACCGAGGTATGCACTCGATTCGTCTTCATGTTCTCGTCTACCGTGCTCACCCACCACAGCTCGTCGGCAGACTCGCAGCGCACGATAGCGTCGGCTCGCATAGTTTCCACACCAACGGACTCCACCGTCCAGTTCTCGCGAACTCTGAGCCTGTCTACAGGACGATCCCCTTGATGCAAGGCTTCCACAAATCGGCGCCCAAGCATGCCGCGCACGACCACTCCACCATCGACTTCTTCTTCTTTCCCCAGATCGAAGCCGCTGCTGGAGACTCCCTCCAAAAGCTCCGAGTTCCTCTCTTGCCAGATAACTTCCATCCCGATAGGTCCGCCGAGTCGGGAAACGCTCTCGAGTCTCTCGACGAGGCCGTCCCACGACCGGAGATCAGCATAGTGGCGGCTCATCCCGAGAACGTCGTTCCAGCTGCTATGAGCGAGGTGGTCGGCAATGACGGGCTCGATGTCGACATCGGACAGTTGACGAACCCGGCCTTCTCCAGCATCCTCCCCGCTGCCAAGGAGCCCAGCGTGATGCAGGAGATTTGGAGTGGTATCGTCGATGACCTCCTCGGTCCCAAGAGCCCGAAGGTAGCCATGTAGACCCTTACGACGAGGACGGGTTCGTGTGTTTGGTCCCGCGGGAGGACGGAATCGGCTGGGGCTGATCGGTTGGAGACGACTTGGACTGTGATCTGGGTCTGGTTAGTTCTCGCAGGGCGGGCTTGACCTGGCTGGAGCGACCGGCTATTTTCTGCTTTGTTTTTTGTATCCTGTCGGTCGGACAGAGAGGTGCTCGGATATTTTGTTTTAATCATGCCATGCAATCCTACCCATCCCGATATCATGATCAGACACCGCATTCCCACCTGGCTGTGTCTACAGTGTGCTCGTTGAACCGGCAATACACCGTAGGTGAGGTGGTCGTGTGCTCGCCCCGGATGTCCGGACGCACGACATACGGTCTGTGTCGGCGACTTGAATCTGCCATGCATACAAGCGCGGGTCACGCACCACGTTCGCGAGCGTCTAGGGCTCATGCTGCACGCCATTCGTCAGCTCGTGGACGTGGTACTGTGTTTCCACCAACCTCCACAGTCGACGGAATGCCAGCGACCGGAACCGGTCACCGCCAGCGTTGCACAATCCTTGTCCGCGTGTGATGCGCAAGCTCGATAAGCTGTCGTGTAGGGATGGCTCTCCGGCCTTGCAGGTGGCTGCTGGAGAGTTTGTTGACTCGCTCGCTTGAAGGCCCCCCTCCCCCTCTCACGTGCCTTTCCCCTCGCCCACGGGGCTCCCGGCCAGAAGCAAAAGTGCTTGCTTGGCCTTGGCCCCTGGACCTCAAAGCTTGGTGTGCCCTTGGCTCACGGTGGTACTTTTGCCATCAAGGCATTCGGCTTCCCTCGCCGCAAAGAGAGCGACTTTTGGTTTCCGTCCACCCTGGGCCCGCCTGCTTCCTCCTATGCGCGTTTTTCTTTTGTCTCCGAAGATTTCTCTTTTCTTTCCATCTCATCTCGCTCCATGGTCGTGCGCTGCAAGGGACCTCCCCTCCCCTGGCAGTCAATATCAGAACAGTGATTTTCTTCTCGGGGAGGTTTTCTGCTCACACAGCTAACCCTGTTGACCGAGTTGGGCGGCACGTGTTGGCTCCAACAGCAACAGCAAAAGCAGGACAGGACAGGACAGGATAGACAGCACTGTTGATTGAACTTCAACCATCTGCTCCCGCTGTGAATTCCAATCCCCCAAGATTCCCATAGATTTTTACCAACCAACATGATCAGCTGATACGTCCATATCAGCGAACCACGTCATACTCAAACCGACTCTCCAACTGATCCAGACACTCCATATTCCTTCCAAGAAATGCTGCCAGACGTCGTCGGCTTCTCCGTGGAGAGGCAACGCCGGCGCCGAAGCCGACGGCTGGAACAAAAGTCCCATTCTCCGTGATCGCCCCCACTTGATGAACAGCCCTCACCCGAAGAGAAGGAGTGGTAGACGGCGCAGCAGCAGCAAGCTTCTGACGGATCGGCTGCGGCAATAAAACAGGGCCGAATTTGTAAGAGTCAAATCAAAGCCCTTGAGGATCATACGCTCGTTCAGTGCAAGCAGATGCCGAGCACTGACAGTGACATCGAATGGAAATATGCGAGGGCAACGAAGCACCGTAAGTCAGCAGCTCCCGGGCCGGATTCGCGCACGGCGTTCTCATGCTCAAGTGCATGAACTTGTCGCATCTACACTGGACTTCACGGATTAGCAACCAACTCGCAAGTGGGGCCTCGGCCACTTTCGATACTCGCCTCATTCCTCTCAACACGTCGCAGTTTAACGTCAAGTCAACTAGAATAGGCGACATTGCTATTAATCTGCTTGCTTTTGCCAGGACAGGAGGGAGGTCGATGGAATCGACTGGCGGCACTGACCGCACACTCAAGCTTGGACCGACCATAACGATCCTCAAGTTCCGAGGAAGCGAAGAGCGACAACAGACAGTACTTGAGCAACTTGGTTCTTCTTGACGTATTACAGCCCCTAAACATGCGGCTTGAGAAAGGCAGAACTGACCCTGACGTTGCACTCTGAATGCTCATCATTTTAAGCCTCAAACCAGGTTCCTGTGGGCAATTAACACCTGATATTGCCAATCAGGCCGTCAGATCTCACCATTCTTGCCATACTGTGTGATCGTCTCCGACTCCTGAGCGATGGTACAACTAATTCAAAGCGCACCACGCTTCACTGTGCGAGGAAAATAGGAAATCATCAATATACCTCTCGCATTCCGTGACTTTCGAATATGGCGAGGGAAACGCCCTGGCTTCGTGCTCGATAGAATATGGATTAATCAAAATGTAGCGCACTTGCACGTACTTGCAATCCGAGGGCCACGAGGCTCAACGACAGGTGTTGATATAGACCTCGGGCATCTGATCGACCCCTCCACACTACCGTCTCTAACCCCCCCCCCCCTTTGCAAGATGGGGCACGGAGCGTTGCTTGAAATTCCACAAGTTCCAAGTCCCGGGTCCACTGACATTTGGGACCAGCGATATGATTCTCTCGAGAATAACCTAGCATGGACAATGACCCTACATGTGCCAGGGAGTGGACTTGATGAAAAGAGGCACTAAGCCAACCTGCTGCTCGTGACACGTGGGAAAAGAGAGCTCTCTTTCGCCGCAACTTCAACAGACTGAATGGAACCAACCTGTTTAGCTGCCCGTGTGTATCAGTAGAGCGACTGTTGACATGATCACAAATAGACGCTGACACGTAGCAATGTCTCATAACTGAGATGCCGCAGTGCGACAAGGTCAACCCAGAGCAGGGCCGGTGTTTTGGCGCTTGAAGGATGAGTTTGAAGTGCTAGCCTTACAGAACTTTCGAGGTTCATTGCTGGCGAGCACCTGCATGAGCGCTTACAAAATTGCTCTCCCCTAGCTCATCGACTCTTGTGACACAGGCTCTTACACCAGA
This sequence comes from Diplocarpon mali, assembly GCA_024741835.1. Lineage (NCBI taxonomy): Eukaryota > Fungi > Ascomycota > Leotiomycetes > Helotiales > Drepanopezizaceae > Diplocarpon > Diplocarpon mali. Next base: position 92,688 of record JAENRP010000119.1, on the reverse strand, counting down.
CTCGGCCATCTTCTCTCGTAGCTGCATAGATCGAACGGCGTCTACCCACGCGCCGATCTCAAACCCCGGGCTCAGCCACAGCGACCCAGATCCTCTCAGGAGAGAAACATGGAAGCCTGAAGGCGAGGCGCTGGTCTGGCCATGTTGCGCATGCTGTCCGGAGCTTACCCTGCAGGTACAGGAGCCACACCGGACATCTAGCGATGGCTACAGTCGATCCGTACACAGACAAGCCTGACGTCGAAAGACCGTCAAGATGGTGTGGCCGAGAGAGTTCTAGGCGGCGAGGGATTTTTACAACTGGGAAAGGTATCCAAGATGGAGGGCGCTCAGGGAAACGGCCAGAGACGAGAAATCTCCTGGGTCGCGGACTTCCGAACCCTTTCGCTCCTGAAGCTAACTGCGAAATTGGGGATAGCTTCATTGAGAAGATCTCGGGATGCTGCTAGTGCCTCGTGAGATTCCGGAGATTGTGTGGTCTTGACAAAGGACTTCATCTCGTGGGTTGTCCTTCTGATCTGGTCCGGGAAACGGAGTTCGGAGGTTCTGTAAGACCACGGGCTCGGAACCCTATCCTTTCGATGCGCGAGATGAGGCGGAAACTGTCATGTCTTAATTGACTGTCCAGATGAGGCCAAACATCAACACACAAGTGACGCATGCGGTCGTTCAGTGTCGAGAGCCGAAGTGAATCTCACATCACGTGATCCAAAACTTCTTGACCACGCAATCTCGATCGGCCCAAACGCGGCAGCTCCAAAGCAGACGACCGTACGCATCGGCAGCGTCGCCGGATTGACCGACCCCGGTCAGGATACGTCCGGAAACATGGAAATCTTCGCATCGGTGACAGCGCCTCCCGTGCTCAAGGAGGCAGATATGCAATACGAGAAGGGCTGGTATGCATGACGCGCAGGGGGCAAAAGGTCAATGTTGGCGGTTGGCGCAAGCAGAAATCAGACGAAGGCTTGGGTTTGACTGGCTCCCCGAGCGCGCGAGGAGAGCAGAGCATCAGATCCCTGCAGTACGCGAAGGATATGGGCGTGGCCTGCCACTATCTGCACGACCCCACGGCCAGATTGGACTCGGCAGAGAACCGAGCAAGTCGTCTCCAGCCTCTACTCCAACACTTGCATTCACCTGGCCGACGCCGGTGGTCGCTGCCCGAGCGGATCGACAAGTTTACAAGTGTTTCGGAATGCCAAGTCGAGGTACAGAAGTACAGAAGCATCATCGACGCGTGGAGTTGACATGGGCATGGAGACGGGAGGACGGCTCGAGGCCACCAACGCAGGATACATCGAGTCGGGCGAGAGGGAGACAGGAACGAAAGAGAATCACCACCCCAGCAAGTAGCAGCAACCACTCTGAGGCCTGCCGCGGGACCCCCACTGCACGGCGCCCCCACAGCGCTGCATTATTGCGTGCAGTCGGACCAGCAACGGAGCGTCGGAAGGGAGGAAGAGCAGACAGAGAACGAGTACAAGAACTCGGGAGCGACCTGGGGGGTGGATTTTGCGTTCATGGCCATGGATGTCGATCCGCCCGGCACCTGACGATGTGCCGGGACATTTCTCATCACCTCCCGAAGCAAGCTCGGCTGAGACTGAGGTCGGAGAACAGAGTTCGGATGGAAAGGTTGGGTTAACGGCTGAGCGGCTTCTTCCGCCTTTGACGTCTGCTCTGCAAGCACGTCATAGCAGTAATATGTAGATTGCCCAACGCACCAGAGCAAGCAGGGCGAAGATGTCCCGAATCAGCTGTGGTAACGATTGCGAGAGGCGCTGTGTCGGTTGGTATACCGAGGTGCACGTAGTAATGGAGACCGTAGCTTTACCTCGAGGACCCTCATGAAGCGATTCCACTGCCAGAGGAAAGCAGGAAGGGTACTATAACTCGTCCTCTGCTATGCGGAGGACGGGTGTGTACGTTGTATCCGACGCGGTGGCGTTACGGTAATCGCTCGCTAGTCCTGGTTCGCTTTGCAGCGCTTCGAGCTGGGAAGTCTCAGACGCAGCTCGGCAATCCACTCATCGTTGACGCTGTAAGCGTAAGCGGGTCCTGATCGTCTGTTGGCAACAGTGCCGCGGCCGCCGTCTTGGAGCCATTCTGCCAACACCCGTCCGTTTGCTCATCCCCCAAGCTCCCAGAACACGTATCCGCCAGATGCGAATCAGCACGGGGGAAAGGCGATGCTTCTACCTCCTTCTGAATGATCCCGGGACCGCAAGGTCTCCTTTGCTTCCGGCATTACGATGTGATGGTGGAGTCCTCGATGAGCGTCAGTTCGCCGAGTCCCATCTCCCAATAATCTATTTTGGTTGCTATCCTTGCTCCTGATCCTTTTGTTTCAAGAGAACGCAGCTGGGGGCAGGGAGACTCGGAAGAGAGCGTATTCTCAGAGCCTCTGTGAGACTGTCGGAGTCATTGTCGTTGGGCCGAGATTCCGGCGGTTGGATTCCTGGTGAGTCGAATCCCTCGAACCAAGTATTTCCCAGAGTATCGGGTGCTGTGTTTGTGCAGCGCCGCTGTGATCCGCTTGAGGTGGAACCAGCTCGGCGACTGGCAGTCCCGGAACGGACTCAGAAAGGCCCTCGCGGCGATTTGGCGTTGCCTGCTGCCAGCATGCCGCTCTTGCTGCACTGCACAACAGCAGCGCCACACGGACTCCGTCGACGATTGCGTTTCAATGTGGCTCTTTGTTCTCCTAACAATAGCCGTCTGGCTCGGGCACGTCGGTAGGAGCTTGGCTGGGAGTTCAGTCTGGCCTTGCCTGATCAAGATAACCGCCGAGAGAGAAAGCTCGAGGCGCGACCAATAGAGCGGCCGCGCAGGGATGGTGCCGTCGCGGCAATAGTTCCAGAGTGTGCTGACGCAGCTGCCGTGCAAAGCGAGCAGCCGCTCAGCTCAGCAGAGGGAGGCCAGGGCAGGCCAGGGCCGGGCCAAAAGAGGGGCCACGGGCAACAAACCTGGTCTCTTTCGTATTGTATCGCATCGCGCATCTCATTCCCGTAGCCTGTCTCTTGCTGGGAGCGAAGGCGTGAAAGTCTGAGCCTTGATCTGCCGGCGCGAGGTGACAGAGACAGAGGGCTTCCCACGGAATTCCACCTTTCCATTTCCCCAAAAGTGCAAACTTGACTGACATGCCGCGCCGTATGCACCTCATCTCACACACGGGCTGCTGTACGGCAATAGCACCTGTCCCGCCGTTCTCGCTGCTCCCCTCCAGACAGGCGTCCACAGTACTGACTCTCTCCTCTGCCGCGTGAACATGTACTCGATGCGTGGACCGAACGGAACGGCGAGACTGCCTACACCGTACAAGCCCCCGTAGTCCCCTTGGACGAGCGACAGAGGGCATCTGGTGTCAAGCTCGTCGGAATTGCGGAGAAATCTTCGTACCAGTACTGCGAAAGTGTCTGGCGCAGAGAGATGGCGTGTGGGGTGAGAGAGCAATATCCCGAACCGCCACAGCACAACTGAAGGCCTTACCGAGTAACCTTAGCGACGAGGTCCCGCAATAGGCGCGCGATATACCACAGTACAGTACAGTACAGTAGTAGCCCGTGGCTCCGTACTGTGTACTAGGGGGTACGGCTAGGCCCCCCCCAGGGAGGGCCAAAGGCAAGCCAGGCCTAGGGCAAGCAGCCAGTCCAGTGACAGCCCCCGGATCCATCTCATGACGAGTGCGCGCGACAGCCAGGCGAGCGGGTGAGCGACAATATATTGGCAGCAGCCCCGTACGGCCCAGCCTCTCGTGTCTTCCGTTCCCCATCCGCTGGGTGTTGGCATTCCCAATCCGCTCCCAACCCCCAATCCTCGCCCCATCCTGATCGCAAACATTCAGTACCGGTATCCCTCGCGTTATCCGACGGTGACAGTGCACAACCCCCCGCTTTTCAATCGTGTGTTGAGTGATCGAGGGCCCAGCAGCAGACGCGTGGGGAGAAGCGCAGCGGACTCGAGCCGGTTCCGAATCTGTGTGTCGCGGCTGAGCCACGTGAATCCAGGGACGGCTGGAAGGAGAGGAGCTTCGGCGGGAGCGAAGGAAGAGGAACTGGACGGAATAAGCGCTATTGTTCGAAGAAATCGGGTTTGGACCTGTCGGCCGCTCAAGAAGCCCGCAATTAGGCATACAAGGGTGCTGTTCGCCGACCTTCATTCTTGTCTGTTAGCAAGCCGAGGCGCGCCCATTCGGGATCCACAGCAGCGACTACCAGCCGCCTCCCACCGAAAACCAGGCCTCGGAGAAGTGTGAGCTGCCCATTGTAACTGAATTCCCTCGACGTCCGGTATCCCCATCAACACCCTCTTCCCGTCTCAGATCTGACTGCTCGCACCGTCGGTCAGTCAGCATTGGCGTTCGGCGAGGACGCGGAATAGTCCAATTTGGAACGCGAGAAGGATCCACTTAGATTTCAAAGACGAAAGAAGAAAAAAGAGGAGAGCCGGAAAGGCTACCGGAGGCGAGAGGTGTAAGCAGCCACGGTCGAAGCAAGTTTGCCGGCCGCAAGAGCTCCCAGTAGATCGAGATATTCCCGAGAGTCGTTGGAATAGCAACAACTGGAGAGCATATTGCCGAGATAGAATCCGTTGACGGAGGAGAAGAGAGGGGAAGAGAAGAGAGGGGAAGAGAAGAGAGGGGAAGAGAAGAGGAGGGAGGGGAAGAGAAAACGGCGAGGGTAAGGTGGGAGGGAGATTGAAAGGTTGAGAGCCTGAGGGCTTGAGATTGAGATTATTCGGGTGCGTGGTGTCGTAGTGCGGAGAGGACGGGAAAGGGAAAGCAGGGAGAGTGCACTCGACCGGATCATTCTCGTTCCACCACGCAACTGCCCAAGGAAAAGCGAGGGCCAAAAATCGTTCCTGGTCGCTGGCTGCAACAAACAACAACGTGTCTATCAGACTTGAGAGCAGCTCGCCCTTCCGCTGCAGGTCCGAGATTCCATCATCTGTTCTCCGCCCACAGCTGTTAGCAGAGTTACTGCTTCTTCCAAGGCTCTTCTCTTCTGGTGAAGCTGGCGGCGTCGATCCAGCTCGAGTCGGCGCATTCGCGATCAGCCTCGTTCTCGTCACGGGATACGGGGATCATTACCAAGAGCCAAAAGTCCTTTTGGCCTGCTGGATCTGGTGAGCCTGGCAAGGGAAATCTTAGAGATAATCATCCAAGGAGTCGCCGCCGGTGGGAAGATGGCGACGGCTACGTCAGACGAGCAGAGCACGACTGCTCAGATCGAGCCGCCAACATCACGATTCACTGCAGTAAATGGCAAGGAGCAGCCCACAACAACAGCCGCCCCGGCGGGTGGAGCGGCGGAAAATGGTGCTCCCCGACGAGGCTCAGATGAAAGGCCCCATGGCCAGCTACGAGTCACCCCCCCAGGCCAGGAGAAACTAACTATCACGACCACGACGAGCAAAAGAGAGGACTGGGTCCAGCTGCCCAGTGCCGAACGGCACGCGTATCAGTCACCAAACGGGTATTCCGAAGTAGAGATCTCACACAAGCGCAAAAGATCCGGGTCCGTGGATCAGGATTCCTCTCCCGCAAACTCCTACCACAGCCACGCTCTTGCGTCTTCTACAAAGCAAACGCCAACGACGGCGACAACAGAACCAGAAACTTCACGCGACGAGAGTCTCCAGGTACCCTCACAGTCTGAGCAGCGCGATTCATATGGCCCAGACGCACAATACCGGCAGTTTCTTGCGAATGAAGAGGCCCGTGATGCTGGCACTCCGCACGACCATTGGCACTCTCGGCAGTATTCTGCCAGTTCGCAAATCACTTCAGATGAGCAAATCGGAGAGGTACTTCAAAGAGCGTCTCAGAATATGGATGCTCAGCAGCGTGGTGGCTATCAAAGTCCTGGGGACGACGACCGATCCTCAAACCCGTACGGAGGCTACGAACAGGACAGGAGAGAGATGTCTGAACAATCTGACCCGAAGAAGCGGAAACGAAACTTCAGTAATCGGACGAAAACCGGCTGTATGACATGTCGAAGGCGCAAGAAGAAGTGCGACGAAAACAGGCCAGAATGTAAGTGATGCAGTTCAGAGACTGCTGGGGGCTGCAAGGGCATCTGGGGCTGGAGCTGACGAGTGAGACAGGTAACAACTGTCTGCGTGGGGGGTTCGTTTGCTCGGGCTACCAGCAACGCGGCCAGTGGCCCAAAACCGAACAGAAGCAAGCACCAATTCCTCTGCAGTCCAAGACAGAGTATGAGACCTCTCCTTATGGCCAGGCCTCATACGCATCCCAAATCCAAGGACAACCTCGGAGAGAGCCCTTACCTGGATATCGTGGTCAGAATTTACGGGTTGATCCCCAACACGGCCAAGGACGACGAACCAACGCGGAAGACGATCAGCCAAGTGCGCCCAGCGTTCCCAGCGCTCCAGGAAACAGCGCGGAGAATACCAGGCTCTCTGCCATATCGTATTCCCACCAGATACCAACGCCTATTACCGCATCGAGTAGTGCGTATCCAGACGGGCAGGCCAAGAACGTCTACGAGCGCGTGGGGCCTATCCACGACATTTCAAGACAAGAAGCGAGACCAGACTCAGATACCGGCACCCCCCAGTCCACATCCTCGACCCTGCCACAGATACTGCACCCGCAAATACACGCCGATAGCCCGCATACGAATCCGCAAGTCGCGGCACAGCTGGCCCTGTCTAACCTTGCCTCGACCGCCCGCCAGCAGACACAGAAGGAAGAGATGCTCGCAGGTCGCCACTACTTCCCCTTCGACAAGGAGCTGGTCCTCGAGCGCGAACGCTGCAACGGAGCCTGCTGGCGCTTCAACAGCAGCACGAATCCCAACAACGGCGTCTCTCCCGAAGAACGGGCACGTCTCTTTCGCGACATCCTCCAACCTCGCGAGCATGTGATCTCCCCAACCCAAGCGTCACCGCCCACTCCCGTGGGGCGCGTGGGCGACAACGTGGTTGTCGAGGCCCCCTTCAACTGCGACTACGGGTACAACATCAGCATTGGCCAGGACGTTGCCATTGGCAAGAACTGCACGATTCTCGATACCTGCGAGGTCAAGATTGGGGATCGGTGCAACATCGGACCAAACGTCAACATCTACACCGCTACCCTCCCCGTCGATCCCAAGAGGCGGCTCGGGTCGCGGGGGCCGAATCTCGGACGCAAGATCACCATTGATTCCGACTGTTGGATTGGGGGCGGCGTCACCATCCTGCCCGGGAGGGCGATTGGCAAGGGCAGTACTGTGGGGGCCGGATCCATCGTCACGCGGGTAAGATTGGAAAGCCGTTGCGCTCGCACGAGTATGCGTAAACTAACAGCATCATGTCAGGACGTCCCACCCTACACTGTCGTCTGCGGCAACCCGGCTCGAGTTGTCCGTGGCCTCTACCCACCCCACGACAACTAGTCTGGCGCACGCTCACGATGCCGCGAATCGTGTGGATGGGCCTGTCTTTCCGCACGCCCGACCACCACCGACATGAGCACGACGACGCCCCCCATCCTCTTCAACGATCAGCCACTCATCTTCCTATCTTCTTGGCGTCCTCGAGGTCTCTCGCGCAGCGTGCTGTTCTCATCATGTTTATATACCACTTTTTGCTTCTGATCTGCTTGGCCATCTCTTTCTCGGCTGGAATCTAGGTTTGGACGGAAGGGAAGGGGAGGGGAGGGAGGGACGGGAAGGGACGGGAGATGGTGGGTGGTGGGCTCTGGAAGCTCGCGGCTCGCTGGGAAAGGCGATGCATGAGACATGTAGTTATACCCCAGGCCAAAAGAGGCGGAATTACCAACTCCACAGCGGTCCGTCTGGCCTGCACTGTCTTGCGACTTGGCGTGATCACCGGGCGCTGTAGGGGAAGATGCCAGGGGAATCATCGTGCTGGGCACCCGGCTTGGGGGCCCTTCTCGGAAGATCAAACCCCACGGCAACCGACTCTCTACTCTACAGTGCGATCTGATCTGATCTGATCCGATCTGGTGTAATCTAATCTAATCCGATGCGACGCGACGCGGATCAGACGCACATTCCAGCAAGCCCAACCGAAACGAAACACAGCCGGGAGCCGAGGCTCGCGCACCGCACCGCAACCCGCACCGCAACCCAGACCCAGACCCAGAGCCCCCTTGCCTTGGGAAAAGGAGGGATGGGACGGGATGGGACGGGAGGCAACGGGAGCTCGTGGCTTGCCCCGTGCCGTGCCGTGCCGTGCCGTACCGTACCGTAGGGAGAGAGGACCCCAGGGACGAACGAGTCAAGGAGGCAGGGCGCGGGTATGCGCTTGGACGGGGAGGGGGATCGAGCGAGAGGAAAGGGAGGAGAGAAACGGGAGGAATGGGGCAGCGGAGACGCGGTAGGAAAGACGTGCTGGCGTGCTGGTCATGCCGAGTGGGACGTGTATACACTAACATCTAAAGTATATACAAGAATATCTAAGCACGAAGGCTGCCGCTAGTGGCGGTCCAAGGGAAACCGTGCTCCGGGCACACCGTCGTGAACTCGTGAGGAAGACAAAACCAAGAGAGAGAAAAAAACCCCTCCAAAGATGCAGAGCCCCGTCTCCTCCGTCCGAGTTGCTGCGCACGTTGGGATCTGACGCCGGGGATATGCTGGAGGGCATGTGCCCCGCTGCGTACGCGTGCGACGCCCGGTCCATGGTGCGGTGTGGAAAGAAAAAGCAAAATCGTGGACGTCGACTTGCGAGCGTCAGGGGCGGGGTGAGAGATCCACTCTACGGGGCCAAGGGGAGAGGGTGCGTCGAGCAGCGCCTAGTTGAACCACCAGGTGGCTTGCGTGCGGCCCACGGCGAAGTCGGCGAGCTCCTCGAAGGCCGCGTTGGACAGGTCGATCGAGTTGCCGGTGCAGCCCATGCACTTGTCGACGACGGTCGCCTGCACCGTCTTGGAGCCGAGCTTGATGGTCACGGTCATGCCGCAGTAGGGGTTCCCGTTGGACTGGGTCCCCATCATGCCGTGAGGCAGCGCGATGACCTTTTCCGTGCTGCCGTCGTTGGTCGTGCCGCACGCTCCGAGCCCGGCCTCGTAGTAGGTGATGTCTCCCTCGCATGGGCTGCCAGATGAGCAGGCGCCGCCGGTGGATTCGGAGGGCGTGGCCGCGTAGGTCGGGACCGGCGCGGGGGCGGCGGGGGCTGGCGTCTCGGGAGCGGGGGCGGGAGCGTTGTACACGGGAGCTGGCGGGTCGACAGCGGGCGCGTCGTATACGGGAGGGCTGTAGACCGGAGGCGCCGCGGGAGCCGGAGCAACGTAGGCTGGAGATGGGCTCGGCTCTGGCGCTGGCTCTGGCGCTGGAGCCGGAGCCGGAGCCGGAGCCGGCGACGCGTGGTATTCTGGGGCTGGTGGTGTGGTGGGTGCGACGGGTGTCGGGTTGGGGACCGGTGGGACGTAATTGAGCACCGGGATGGAGGGCAGCGAGACGGCGGGCTTGGACTTGACTTCCGCGTGCCCGTTCTCGAAGTATTTGTTGGGGGGGTTGGGGGGAGCAGCGGGGTACGAGGACGAAGACGAGGTCGTGACTTCGGTCGCAGGGGGGACGAATCCGGGGGGTACCCAGACGGTGTGGATGACGGCGACTGTCTCGTACACATATTCGACGTCCGTCACCCACACGACTTCGCGCTTGTGGTGCTTGTCTCTGTGTTGGTGGTGACGGTGAGGTTGGGCCACGGCGACCGAGGCGATAAGAGCGCCGAGGGCGAAACTTGTGGACTTCATGATGAGGAGGATGGTAGGCGGGGGTGAGGAGCAAGGTTGGAAGAAAGCCGAGAGACTGCTCGGATCCTGGCAGTTGTTGGTTAAGGATGTTGTTATCGTTGTCGTTGTCGTTTGAGATGGGAAGATCAAGATCGGCTAGCGATGGATGCTGTAGCTGCGGTTTCAGCAGAGAAGGAGGGTGACGAGAAGCGATATCTCAAGAGTCGGGGCGAAACCTGTTGGCAGGGAGCAGGAAAGAATGGAAAGGTACGAAGAGTACAAGAGATGGAGGGGGATGGACGAAGGAATAGACGGGGAAAGGATGGTAAGGGGAAGCATAAAAAAATCGAGGCAACGGTACGGGATGGGTGGAGGTTTTATTAATGAACTGACGGGGGGGGGTGGCGTGAGCTGACGCTAAAAAAGGGCAGACAGGGAAGAAGCAGGGGGTGGGAGAGGGAAAGGTGGGGGGAAAGGCTGGACGTGGGGAAGGTAAGGGGGAAGTTTGCAGGGGTTGCCCCATTGCTCGCCAATCACAATCAGCGGCTCCCTAGCCGATGCAGGAGCAGCCAATGAGAAGGCGGGGTGGCCCGGTCCCTGATGGCCCAGGGGGGGTTAGGCGCAAGGGTTATGGCTTATCCTTATCTCTTCGTATCGCCCCGCCCCGCCCCGCCCCGCCGCGCCGCGCCCCGACTCCCGGTGCAGAATCTTCCCTCCAGTCCCTTATACTGTAACTGCGTAAGGTAAGGTGGGCAGGTAGCTGACTACCAAGCACCCATTCCCCATTGCCAATTCCCAACCACCGAAACAACACTCTCTTCCAAGTTTTGCCCGCGTCAGCACACCGATCGCTCCCGATCCTTGCCAGCGCAGCAGCTCGGGGGGTTCGAGGAAGGGGACCGACCGACCCGGCTGGCTGACCGTTGTCAGCGAAAAAGTCCACATCTTTCACATGCGAACAGCGGCATCCGGGTTTCCTCCCTCCTACACTATGATGTTGGGAGCGCAGCGCTCCTTTGGTGATGCGCGCCGTGTGATACACTGGATGTGATGCGACGCGATGCGATGTGATGCGAGACGAACTGATCCCTCCCCGGCCGAAGTATATTGGACCGACCACTCGTTCGCCGCGTCTCCTTTCTCCCAGCCCCAGCAGCAGCAGCAACAGCGCTTTGGCAAACACCAGCCCCAACACCGCCATGGTCGTCCCCCTGACCAGGCCCTCCCCGGTCGGCGAGGACTGTGTACAGAAGCAACGTGATTCGGGAAGCCTCCTTTCGGCCTTCAACCCCTGAAGCAAACACAGCCCAGCCCAGCCCAGCCCAGGCCCAGCCCCAGCAGGCAGATACCTCGAGCAGAGGACGAGACAAGCCCGCACGGCACTGTGGAATCTGCCCGGAAGCCCACGACGAGCGGGAAGTCGGGGAATGCACACGAGTGGCTGGCTGGCAAATCAGGTCATGGGAAGCTGGGACAGGAGCCGCGTCTGGGACGGTCAGCTCATGCACGCACTTTTTGCTGTGCTGTCCGGGCCAACGAGAGAGTGGACCGGTTTCTGTTTCCATGCCACCGCCCCGGCCAACTCTCGCAAGTGTCGGTCATGACCGCATGCCGCCGCCTACCTCCCTACCCCGTCGAGGTGCGGAAGAGGGATGATATAGGTGGGATGATATAGGTGGGATGATATAGGTGGGATGGGACAAGATGGATGAGATGGATGAGATGGATGCAACGGGTGGCATACACCGGATGGGACACATGGGACACACCGGATGGATGAGATGCATGGGATTGTGATCCATGGCAGGGCAAAGGGAGCGATCGCCGCTCTCCGCTGCCAACTCGACTCCTGCAGCGCTGGGCGGGGCTGGAGTGTGTGCGCCACAAGGATCTTTCGCTCGCCCTTCGGATGGAGGCGTCCGTGGAGCTCGAGGGCTCGTCACTCTGGCCTCGAGCGCGAAGCGAAAGTCTTGGGGATTTCTTCCCACATTTCCTGACCCTCGTTCGCCGGCACCGACTCTCATGACTCCGATCCGTCGGCCGACTCCAGTTCTCGAGATCCGGCTCCCCGGGCCCGGCAGTATTTGAGGTTCGCCGACCATTCGTCGTGGGCCTTGCAGACCTGGCGCGCCCAGGATCCTCCAGAGACTTTTCCGTCTCTCAGAGAGTCACGGTGGACAGGCACGGTGGGGAGAATGCGAATGGCGAATGCTCCGGACCAGGAGTTGCGGCCCTTTTGTGCACGAGTCTCGCTGCCCGCCCGTCGAAGAGCGGCGCGGGTGACTCGTGGGACTCGGCTTTCTCTCTCTCTCTCTCTCTCTCTCTCTCTCTCTCTCTCTCGTCTCACCTTGCACCAGGGACGCGTGCATGGCTCGCGGGCATCTTGGCACCATGGCACTCACTGCCAGGGGGGCTTTGGGCGCGGGTTTCTGCGCTGGACTGGCTCGGGCGCGATGACCCGCTCGTACCAGACGGACCTACTCGGTCCACGGTAATGACTCGACGTCGCGTCGGCGGACTCTTCTGAGGATTCTTGAACTCGAGTCTCAGCCCCCTGCGTTGCTTGATGAGGAGTTGTGTCACGTGATAGATGTATAGATGTAGATGTATAGATGTAGATGTATAGATGTAGATGTATAGATGTAGATGTATAGATGTATATATGTATATTTACGTATGTACATGTAAATTTATATATTTGTAGATGTATAGATGTATAGATGTATATTTACGTATGTATATGTAAATGTACATATTTGTATATGTATAGATGTATATATATATTTACATTGATATTGATATTGATATTGACATATATACATACATCTCATCCCCAAACCGCGACCAGATCCATCTCGGTCCAACATCTCCCACGCCGACAGGAATTCCCCCGCATTCCACCCAGAGATGGCCGATGCACGTGCTACTCGCACTCCTCTCCTCGTCGTCGTTCTTCCCCGTGCCGTGCCCCACCGTGCCCGCCAGCCCGCCAGCCCGCCATCTCTCTCTCAGTCTCCGTCTCCATCTCCGTCTCAGTCTCAGTCTCAGTCTCAGTCCGAGCCCGAGCCCTGGAATGGGCGGCATTCCGCCCGCGTCCATCGGTGCGTGTTCCACGTCCAAGTACACCGTACACAATACACAGCCATGTACAGGTCGCATCGACGTGGTGTATAGCCCGTGCACCTCCCTCCCTCACCGGTCTCCCACGCCGCGCTGGAAGCAGACGTCCGGCCCCCCTGTCCCAGCATCGTTACGAGCTGCACACCGGAAAGCTGCAGCGATCGAACGAGAGCGCAGAGGAGACGTAGGAGAGGATGAGGAGCGCGAGCCGGAGAAGACGGTGGTCCGGCTATGCGGCTGGCATGTCACGCGACCACGGACGCTGGTAGGGTGAAGATATACTTGCACGAGTCGGCACGAAGCCGGGCGCAGGGGGGGAAAGAGGGGCACGCGGGGCACCGGAGACGTGCACTGTGTGGATTCCCAGCCACATCTCGGACGTCACCCACATCACCACGACCATCCGCAGCTTCTCACAGATACGATCCCCCACAAGTAGCTGGCCACGCTCCCTTGCGCGAGCCGTCTGCTCACTCGTGGCGCAGCGGTGCACCGGGCATACGAGCGCGGGAGAGCGGGCGTGGGACACCCCTTCGGCAGCGATAGAACGGAACTGCACCATCACCCCATCTTCACAGTCTCGGTGGAGGGGAGTATACATTGCATCCGGGCATGTTGACCCCGATCCCCGGCTCTTAGACCGAGAAAGCGAATCTTCCCCGTGTGCGCTCGCGATTGACTATCCAAGGTGCTCTCTCGCGTCTCCTTCCCCTGACTGGCTTGGAGTGCGTGGTCTCGTCCCGCTGGGTCGGTGGCGGGGATGACCAGAGGAAGTGGCAGCATGCAGTGTCCCAGTTTCACGAGATCAGGAGTGCAGCGCTTCGTCGCCGGCGCCGGTCGAGCGACCGCATGGTGAGCGCACCGGATGTTCCTTTCGGGTCCTGTGCACGCGACTAAACTCTACAATATCGTACATGAGCAGTAGGCTATGGCTTGCCCCGAACCGGAGGAAGACTGTGCACATCACCTCTCCTCAGAAACCTGCGGCATCGCAAATCGACTTGTAGCTGGCCGTCCGGGCGTCGCACGCCCTCTGGGCACCCTCGGCGGCCTTCGCGTCCTCGACCACCAGGATTTGTTTCCCAGGTCGTCTCGCATTCTCCCCAAACCGCAGTCTCCAGACGCCAAACTTCTGCATGTTGCGCAGGACCTCCCGTGCAGGCTTTGCCGGCTGCCCCGCCAGGGTAATGTGCTTCACTCTCAAGGCTCCAGCGTAGGCCGAGAAGATCACCGCCTCCCGGTCTTCCACGTAGAAGAGCGGGAGGAGCGTGGAGGACGAGCCACCGGGAGGTGCCTGCGGCCGGACCGGGACCACGAACAGAACACCTTTGCTCGCCAGCCTATCTTCTAGGCTCATGGACTCTTCCAAAGGGGGCGCGTCGCCATCTGGCAAAGGAGCCTCGGCCCCGTCTCTCGCTTCCCCTCCGTGGATGATGAAAGGCGTCGGCCTCTCCACGGCCTCGATATCCTCGAAGATGAGACGTCGCTGCGACCCGGGGTCGAGCCAGAAATTGCCCCACAGCCGGCCGAGCGCGCGATGCATCGCCGGTGCCCAATACCTGACTCCCCGGTGATGAAAATCGATCTTCGCATCCTCCGATCCGATCTTGGGCGCGGCCGTCAATTTCGCCGGCACGCGGTACGGGCAAACCTCTACAAGCGGGGGCACGAAAACCCGTCTTCGGATGCCTTTCACTAATAACTCGGCTGCCTGCGGCTTCACGAAGTCGACGAGCTGCGGGTATGTGATACGCGTTCTATCCGGGATGTGGAACTGTTTCTGAGCGAGGATGAGGCCGTGGTCGAAAGATTTGTCGTCTAAGGTCTGGAGGGTGACGCCGGTGACCTTGGCGAATGTCATGATTGCACGCTGCAGAGGTGCTGGCCCTCGGAATCTGGATCCTTGGTTAGGTTGGTGGGAGCGCTTGGTAGGTTGGTGCGCACCTACTGGGGCAGTAGAGACGGGTGGACATTCAAGCCTCCATACTCGGCAGCTTTGAGGATTCGTGGGGGAACGAACAGTCCAAACGAGACTGCGATGATGAGATTGATGGACTCATCGTTGGGTTTGGGTAGCTGGACAGATCAGCACTTGAACAGAAAGGACCGATGATGCAGATTCTGACCTCCCATCCTGTAAAGGTGTCCCGTTCATGAACCGTCAGGCCCAGTTCCTCGGCAGCAGCCTTGATTGGGACTACAAGCTCTCAGTAAGAGAGAAGAGAAGTGCATAGCCGTCTCACCTTCCCGGATTTTCTTCAGGGATCTGCCCGCAGGCTTCCCAGGTCGGCAGAGAACATCGATGGACTTGATTAAGCCTGGGCTCTGTAGATGCTCTGTATGAAGGGCTCGCAGGGAAGCAATGCTGAAGTCATCTGAGCCACAGAACAGGATCCGGAGCGGTTTACATTCCTTCGTGCTGTAACATTTTCTTCCATGTCTAGGTGAAAACAGGGCAGAGACACTGTGTTTTTTGAGTGCGGGTCTGAGCATAAATAGAGCTATCATCGTCGCTTGATTCCAAGAATATCTGTAGTAGTCAACTTCTAAATGAGCTCGGGAATGTCGCTTAACATCATCATCTCAAGTTGGCTCTCTAGAGAGTTTAGTGAGTTATGGCTACTCCTCTTATCTGGATATTTTCTGAAGGTATTCTCCGAACGGTGCAGAGTAACCACCTAAGAACTCTGATAAATCCAGCAGAATCTGGTGAATGGAGGCTCTGAGCATGACCAGATATAATCGACTGGAAAGGAAGCTACGCCGCACCGGCGCTTAGATCTCAAGCCGAACAACGAGAAGCTAATACCGCACGTCGAGTCTTCGGTATGTTGACAAAGATCGGCCAGCTTGCCGGTTATTGATGATGGAGCGAGGTCGATTTTGCAGTATCGCGGCTCGGTTCTGCCCGTCCAAACAAGCCCCGCCACGATCGGGCTTGGCGGACAGGGAAATTCTGACATCATCACCTCATAAAGATGAAACCACAATGAACAGCGGTACGAAAGGCCCGAACTTTTCTTGCGGTACATATCTTAAGCTTTTGTAGGATATTTTAGCATAGCTTCGAGCTCTGAGATGCACATCCATGCCTTCACTAGCAGGCCCTAGAAGGGCTATTCCCGCACAGCTGGGATTTCTGGCAATCTACAACCCTTCCTTGGGCACAACTGACGAAACCATCAAAGACCAGATCGTCTACTACTCGACTCCCGGATTGACGGAGCGGAGAACTAAGCGGAACATTCATTCTGAGCGTGATGCGACACGAGAGGAGATCAACGAACAGTTAAGGCAGATCGGCCTAGCCCAGGGCATGGTAGAATTTGGCAGAAGCTTTTCAGATGGCAGAGCTGTTGATACCGTCGAGACGGAAAAGTCTCGAATCGTTCTGCATGAGCTGGAATCAGGGTGGTGGATCTTAGCTGTTCGACATACGATCCCTCCTGACAAGGCGTTGCTAACCAGCTCGTTGTAGTCGATCAATCTGACGGTTCTCCCGGGCACAACGAACACGAACACTGGAAAAGGGAAGGCGCAAGAGCATGAGGAGATACCAGAGTATTCTTCGCGCGAAGTGAAGCCGGCGATATTGCTCTTGGGGGAATTATTACGAGCACATTCGACCTTCCTCCTACACCATGCCTCGTCTATGAGCGCGCTGTTCGTCCGTACAAGAAGGTCCAAATTCATGGGTATACTGGGCCGTTATTGGGACACGTTCTTGTCAACATGGAACGTGCTCATGCATGGAAATCCGGCCAATGCCTTGTATGGAGGCATCAAAGTTGCGGCCTGTGGAGAGCTCGGTATGGGAGTTGGGGAAGAGGAGCGAGGCAGCGGGGAGCGAGAGGTTCTCGAAGGCTTTGTGGGCCGGATCGAAGGACTCGTCGATGTGATAGTATCCAAGTTTGGTGAAGCAGAGGAGTCGAAGAATGCCGGAACACCGCATCAGAGAAACGCGGAGAAAAGCCCCACGGAGCCATGGCTAGGGTCTGGAAATGACCCAGGAGCAGAAGACGGAACAGTCTTCCTCGGCACTGGAGCGTTGTCGCGAAAGTCGCTGCGTGATGTTTCTCATTGGGTCGAAGATCTGTACAAATGGGGACCTTACGCATACGGTGTGATTGATAACCCAAGCTCGGATCGTCGAACGAAGAAGTTCAAGAAGAAATCCCCTGTCCGGGAGGATGCGCTTCCTCACGAGACGAAAAAGAAAGCACGGCAGGTATACGGGCTAAGCTTCCATGAAAAAAGCCATCGAGACAGTCCTACGCTTCAGAATTCAATGGCCACGGTTGATCCGATGCCAGATAATAGGGCTGGAACACCTAGTGGCCCGGCGGCTGTCTCGCGGCGGCCGTCGCTTCGACGAAGACCATCCAGTCTTACCGGATCTGAGAGCGATTCGACCATCAAAGGAAACAGATTTGTTCAATATTTCAAGTTCGGCTACGGGACCCACTGGTCGCTGGGCTCAACGTCAGTAGCAGAGGTTTCTGGAGTCAAACCCATGTTTGAGAGTGATGACAAGGTTGAATCACCGCAGACTTCACAGCCTAGCAACAGTCCTTCAAGAACCGACGGTACATTTGAGACGTCGACGTATGCACACAAAGGCTCTTCGGGACACTATCTGATAGGCCTTTTAGGAAACATCGACGATGATGCTGAAGATTCAGGCGTAGATCCTGAGGAACTAGAGCACGGCTCCAAAGACGACTCGAACTCGAGACTGCTGCTAAGGACCTTGACCCTTGAATTAGAGAGAAAGGAGGATGCCCGAACAGAGACGGAGATCAGTATCGACCTAGGTGACCGTAAACTGTCACAATCCACGGCCAATGGCTCAGAGCACACTGGCACGTCGACTACTTCCTACGAGAGTCAGGACAGAAACAAGACGAAAAAACTTCGCGTTGTTGTTTACGTCAACCGACCTTTCGTGTTTGTGTTCCTCTTCGAACTGAGAACAGATGCATTGGCACTTTCGGGTCTTTATCGTTCTCTGCACAACCAGGTCACTCCTCTCATGAAACCGCTGCTTGTTTCGACAGCTTATCGAGCATCCAGACCGGAGGCAGCTGCCGCTGAAGAATCCGCCACTCCTATATATGATCTTGTTTGGGACCCGAAACTCCTGACTATCAACTCGACTATTCCCAATATACCGGATCCGCTCCAGATGCAGTCGTATCCTACGGAATCTCTAGCCTGGTCTCGCATCGAGGCCCTGAATACGCACATGCAGATCGTCAACACATACGTCGCAAGCAGCACAGACGACTCCTCACTTGAGCGTACATGCAAGACAAGCCGAGGATGGTGGGTGGTTTGGACGAAAATACCGGACCCAACTCCATCAGAGGTTCGCTTCGTTGCCCCATCGCTGGTGAAAGAAGAAAGCCCAGATAGCCAGCAAACAATAGGCCCGCCGCTCAAGTCCGGGGGAACAAGCACCTTCGGTGCGAGTATGACTTCGGGCCCTGCACACCCATACCTTGAATCGCTGAACTACGAGGTTGCGCCCAATGATAAAGAGATATTCTTGATACGGCGAGCAAGTGACCATGTCGCAGCCAAGTCGGCAGGCAGGTTTGCCAGCGGTCCTTCTGTAGCTGCATCAGAGTCTAGCTGGACTTCTGGTCCGGGAAAGCTGGCGCAGGGTATTGGAGTCGACACGAAGCGATACATAGAAGATCTGTTGAATCTACAGAGGTAAATATATTTTTGGTTAGATTTTGAGCTCTGGAACAATCAGGCCTGGCTGTAGCTGCAGGGAGTATCGATGTCACCCTCCGATCACTCGTATCGCTGAGCACAAGCCCCCATGATGAGAAGATGCCTGCCTCAATTATACAAAGTAAATGTACGATTTCCTCCCGAGCTAAGACCGGTACTGTCGAGTGCTAGGGGTAGATCAAGCTTCGGTTCCTGGAGCTAGATATATAGAGCTTCGAGCCCTCACTGCGCCAGCTGCATCGTCCGGAGAGAGAAAACTGGACGGAAGAAGGCCAGAGTCTTGTAGGCTGTGTGGCTTTGGCGGTATTGGGCGTCACGGGAAGAAGTGCTTGCATCTGAAAACCAGACTATGACGTTGGTCCAAAGAGGTACGTCCTGGCACGTTTGCAAGTGTCAGCGCTTCAGCTTTCACACCACAACTTTCAAAAAAGCCTTCACCTCGCGCACTTTACACTCCTCGATAACCACATTCGTCGTATACAGTACCTGCTTCAGTATTCATCACAGTCCGTGAAGGGATCATCACCATGGTGCAGACCAAGGACCTGCGAGCGGACAAGCTCTTCTCCGTCGAAGATCACGTTTGCGTAATCACTGGAGGTGGAACTGGAATTGGCTTGATGTAACTTGAAAGCATCATGCATACGTCTCTGATACTAATAGGAAACAGGGCAGCGCAAGCACTCGCAGCCAACCGAGCAAAGGTCTACATCACCGGCCGCCGCATGGACGCTCTGGAGAACGCCGCAAAGAGCCACGAGCCAGCAACTGGCGGCCGAATCATCCCGTAAGTCACCAACCCCCCAACAGCTATCATCCTATGGTACTGATAAAAAGTAAGCATCGGACCTTGTGACGTCACCAAGAAAGAAGACCTCGAGAACTTGGTCGCCGAGATCTCGGAGAAGGAGAAGTACATCAACCTCTTGATCTGCAACGCTGGGATCTCGGGACCCAAGGCTGAGCCGGAGAGCGAGAAGGCCTCCGAGCTGAAGAAGACACTGTTTGAAGGGGAGGGTTTTGGGGAGTGGTCGGATACGTTCAATACCAATGTCTCTGGGGTCTACGTCAGTGTTTGACTTGATAGCAATTGGCAAGTCGAGGAGATCTAACCTGCATAGTTCTCCACGGTCGCCTTCCTCCCACTCCTCCAAGCCGGCCGAGAAGCACATGGCCATCTATCCGCCTCGGTCATCGTCATCTCGTCTATGTCCGGTATCATGAATCACGCTCAAGGCCACTTCAGCTACAATGCCGCCAAAGGAGCCACGGTCCACCTATCCAAGCTCATGGCGTACGAGTTCAAGAAGGTCGGCATCCGGGTCAATAGTATCGCGCCTGGCTACTTCCCTTCGGAGATGACGACGAAGGAGAGCGATGAGAATCAGAAGAGCGAGTTACCGGATGAGAAGATTGAGGAGAAGGGACATGTTCCTGCGCAGAGGGCGGGCAGTGATGAGGAGATGGCGCAGGGCATTATGTTCTTGGCAAAGAATAAGTATGTCAACGGGGAGGTCATTGCCATCGATGGGGGTGTCCTGCTTGAGGTTCCCGGGAGGTGATATCGAGCCAAAGGAAATGTCCCAGAGCGAGTGCAATTCAGATTGCATTATGATCTCGTGGCTCGGGACCTAGATCTTGAAGAAGACAGTATCTGAGCATGGCATGAAGCTGCACAGTATCCAAACGCGAACTCCGAGCACCAATCCTCATCATTTCTCGTAACGCGTCAATCATTGAACATAGGATCCCGGACCAACTCCTGACACCTGCCCTTGCCCATTTCCGGTCCCGTCGCCCTCTAATTCCATCTCTCTCGCCATCTCCCCATCCAGATGCACAGCCTCAGCTCTCAGCCTGTCCACCTCCCGTCGATACTTCTCAGCTTCCTCTTCCAACCTCGTCGCCTCATCTCTCATCTTCAGCCTCTCTGTCTCGCTTACGTCTCTCCCCGTAGCAGCAGTCTGCAAATCAATCGCTCTCAGCTCCTTTAGCTCAGCCGACTTCTCGAACTGAAGAGCCTGGTCGTGGAGTTTCTCCGCGTTGTCGGCTAATGGTGCTGCCGATGCAGGATTGGCCGGAGCTGATACACCTCCAGGCAGGAGCGCGTAGGAGGGGTTTTGGTTGAAGGGCCAGCCATTGTGAGATGCCGCGATTGCTGGCGGCATTGGAGGCATGTGGTCTCGGCCACACGGGAGGCCTTTCATGAACGGCACCGAAGCCGAACGCCCAAAAGGGAAGCTGTCTGGCAGAGGGTTCGGAGGCTGTGTGGGTAGTGGAGATGATGCGACACAAGAAGAACCCGGAGGCGAGGGGACAAAAGCTCCCGGTATTCCTCGAGACATCCAGGGTGGGCCTGCTCTCGCCCCTCTAGGTACACTTGTTTTCTCATCTTTCTTACCCTCTTGCTTGATTCTACGCTCTGCCCTCCTCGACATTCGTTGTTCTTTCCTGGAAGTCTTCTTGAGCGCCTTTTTTTCTTTTCTTGCGTCTCTTCGTTCCTTTCGCTGCGCTTTTGTGGCATCTTTGAAGAGCTTTGTCAAGTCCTTTACATCCTTCCTCAAAGCATAAAAATCCGAATCTTTCTGCTGAGAGGTGTCATCATCAGCGCATTGGATTTTCTGGCATATGTCTCTGACGATTTCCTTGGTAATAGGTTGGTCCGGATGGTTCAACCACTCCGTGAGAGATTGCTTGACAACTGGCAACTGCTGATCGCTGAGGTCTTCGCACTCTGGAAGTGACCCGACCGACAGATCAGACACTGATGAACTCGAGTCCAAAAAGCTGGATCCACTCGCAGTAGATGGTGACCTTCCTTGTCTTCTACCGTGACGGCCGTGAGAACGTGCTCGCCCGCGGTGATCCCGATGACCATGGCATCCATGGCCTCTCCCCGAATCATGGGACTCTCGCCGCGCCCAAGTCTTACCTCCGAAGCTCACTCCGTTATTATCTGCATTGAAGCCTCGGCTCCCACCAAGTCTGAAGCCGTGGGAATCTGCTACGAGAATATTCCCAATCCGGAAACCATTATTGTCTGCCTGTATGGATTTAGATACAGCAGACTAGCTTGACAGAAGTCTTACTCGTAGCCCATTTCTCCCAATTCTGAAACCGTCATTGTCTAGCTTTCATTTAGTACTTGCAAACATCAGACATTTTGACTCTTTATGAGGCTCTATGAATTGGTTTCATCTCCCCTCGCTGAAAAGATAACGAAAGCGTTGGTTGAATGCCAATAATGATTACACGGGCTGGCTAGGTGACTCATATCGCAGATGGTAAAATATGGGTGAAATAAAGATAAGATGATGGGAAGCAGAGGGTAAACTTTCGTACCTGCAACTATAGGTCCCATCTTGAAACCCTGCGGACCAGCTTGCATGAAGCTATTAAAGAACCCTTTTCTAGCATTTGGGTTACTGCTACTTGTCCCTCCAGGGTTCATTTCATGTTCCCAAGGGATCCACGACCCAGGCATTCGGCCGGCACCTTCAACCACGGCGACTTTCGTGACCATATTGGAGTTTGAGACATTTATGCCTCTCGGCTTGAAGAATCCATCGTTCCATTCGCAGAGCGTGGCTTCCAGTCTTTGAGAGCTATCCTCGTTGTGTGTAGATCGTAATGGTTCCAGCTGTGCATCCACTTCCCGTAGATCAATCATCGATCGACTTTCTTTCCCAAGTGTAAGCCGGTGCATTCGCCCGTCGATCAACTCGGCGTTGAGTTTCCGGTCTGCCACATCGTTGTTCACAGCAGCTGCATGTTCCGGAAGTAGATAGTTCACGAATGTGGCCCAGTCTTGGTCACTAATGTCCATCGCTTGGAGCTCTTGTGGATATGGTACGTTTCTTGGGTCTGTTCGTATGTTTACTGATATATTGATCGTCTTGAGCGGGCCGGCGGAAAACTGCCTACGCACAGGTCGACATTCGAAGTAGGTGGTTGCAGACGTAGTGGAGACATGGTCGTGGTTGTCTACAAACACTTGATTTTGATGCGCAGAACTCGCGGGAGAGTAGATCGGGGTGTAGACGGTCTCTTCAACGGATGAGACTGTTGAAGGGATATTCTGCGCAGATACAGATATATTGTCTGCATGGGAAGTGGTGGGAGTGAAGATTGGATGTTGTGAAGATCCCGCATTTGAATATATATCTGTTTCGGAGTAAGGCGGGGGAGGTGCAATTTGGCGATCCATTCCAAGGTCCGAGTGAGCAAGATCGATGGATAGAAAGCAAAGGGTAAAAGTTGTACTCCGAAAATGCTGCCTGATTCTTTCGGCGAGATCAAAGCTGTGATTGTTCCAATAATATCCGGATGATGATATTTGGTTCGGCAACCTGACTGAGGCTCAGCAATAAGGTGCTCGCTTGGCAGTTCCGATGACTCTTGTGCCAAGAGACTGATGCAGAAAGTTGGCAGAGGCGCAGCCTCAAGGGAGGGTTACCACCCAACTCAAAAAAGAAAATGTTGGAATGCATAGCTCACCTTACTTAAATTCAAGTTAATTTCCACGACCGATTGGAGCAATTCTGACAAGTCAATCTATCCTCACGGCTTGGTATTCACTTTAAAGTATACTTAGTTTAAAAATAGTATCACTTGAAAATCAGCTCTTTTTAGAAATTCGAATTGACTAATTGCTTACCTGGGCCGACAAAAGCTGATCAGTTTAAGTCATTTTGAGGGGTGTGTAGAGAGTAGCTCGGATGGGTGCGAATTTGCTATGCGTATTCTTGTGTTATTCGATATCGCTGGGCAAGCCAGCTCCTATGGAAACGCGAAAATTGCCTTTACCTTCAAACAATAGCTTTTCCTTATTCCTTGCTAATAGGAGCCCGAGCTAAAGAGGAAGTGAAAATTTTCCAATATCTCGCAAGTCTTGTCCTCTCGTATTATTAGCCATACTGATCAAGTTCGAGAAACAGGTAGCACTTCTACCACAAATTAATTTGAAGTCAATGATTTCCGTAAGGCTTATACCCTTTTCAAATTGCAGGTTGTATTCATAATTGAATATAATTTACAACGCAGCTTTTCAAGCTTCCCCCTCCTCCTCTTCCTTGTCCTCTTTTCCAGAGGCCTAGCTATTAGTACACATAATCTGAGCAGATCCGCAAGCTCGGTGTAGTAGAGAAACAAGAGAAAGCATGTGGAAATAAATAAAGGTTGGATAGCAGGGAAATAGCGGCAGGGAAATCGGCGGCGAGGGCTAAACGAGAGCAGCTTATATGTCGGGATTTTTTGTGATTAAATTGATCCCGTTGATGGGTGCATATTTCACATGACATTATGAACCCAAATTGGTCGCTTTTATAATTTGAATCTACACTTCAGCCGCGTTTATACACACACACACACACACACATATATATATATCAATGTGCTATATTAATTTATGAGACTATATACCACTGTAAGACCCTAATCTTCCAAAAGCTAAGGTATATATTCCGCAGGTAGTATACATTCTCCTTTTTTCTATTATATAAGCTCTTATTAATAGTATAGAGCTTTACAGAATCTATTTAGTATAGTACCAAAGGGGTATCCTATACCTTTATAATACAATCCTCTACTAGCTACATAATCTCTAGCTATCTACGCATACCACGTGTACTACGTAATGAGAAAAAGTGAATATAACCCTTAAGTAAAGCTTATAAGCTATCTATCTAGTCTAGTATTAATTCTATATTATACCTTTGAGCCTCTCTTCCTTCTAATATCCTTCTTATACTTTCAAAGTCGCAGCCTAGCGCTCGGGTAGGCTATCAAACTCGTGGTATAATGCTATAATAGTCGTAAGATTAAGATTAAACTTATAAAATAGCCGCTATCTAGCTTTCAAATATTACAAAGGGCGTAGGAGGCTATAGGTGTAGGAAGACTAATAGCCCTCTTGATATTAGGCTAAACGGGCTTCTCAAGCAGAAGAGTGCTAGTAGGTTGCTAAGAGTCGGATCTTTCGAAAGAGTTAAAAGGGGCTTATACTTTATGAACTAGCCACTTTAATTCAAGCTTAGTAAATAGCAGATATTAAATCCAGCTAGGACTTTTATAGCTACTATATTATATTCCTACCTATTATTTCCAAATCTCTTCGTGTTATTATATCGCAGGTATTACTATAGCAAAGGTATCGGTAGCAGGTCAATAGTAAAAACTCGGCAAAAGCGGTTATAGCCTTACTGAAAACTTCTCCTCAAGTTATCGTAACTCAATCTCAGCTCTACAAACTTTCCTGTAGTAAAGTAAAACCATATAGGTGACTTATCGTCGTAAAAGGAGTCTAGAGGTTCGTGGGGGACACCGCATATAGGTGTTGAGTCTTTGTCCCCCTCAGTCGTGATTAAATTAGCTATAAAGTGATTAAATCATAATCAATTTGACCAGGCGAATGTGCCCTGTGAATTATTCTTGATCGAAAAGTATAACACATACGGGTCGCGTCACACGCTTGAGAAGAGGCTTTATCTGTCCCTGGCTCGCCATAAGCTCAACTGCCGTGCGATAGTGTTGACACGGCTTGAAATGACAAAGATGTGTCGGAAATGGCCGAATAATGATGTGAATGAAGCCGCCGCAAGTCGGGTCGTTCTGGCGAGTTGGCAAGCTCCAGAGATTTCACACACCCAATATGGCGAATTGGATCCAAAGATAGTTCGTGTGATCTTCCCATTGTACTACGGCAAGATATTAACGTCTATATGCCCAAAGCAGCACTCTTTCAGTCACAGCCACCTTCCTAAACGCCCGCATCGCCAATGGGTCCAGACCGAGTTTGCCATCCGAGATGCTATGCGTACCTACACAACCTTAGGCTTTGAGACCGAGAAATCAAGCAGCCAGACTCCATCCTGATATTTCTTTTAATTAACGGTAAGATATACCCGCAAGATATTCTCGCGGCACTTGCATAGTGGATATAATTATATCTCCCTCGTTCTTTAGGTTGATTGACCCTTGCTCGGCTGGATTTTGATACGTCGATCGTGTAAAGATGGCACGCTCTTAAAATTGCAATTCTGGCTTGTGAAAGTTGATGTCCTCGATCTTGTAATGGTCGGCGACGATTCTATACAGGTAAGATGGAGCATGTGCACCCCTGAGATAAGCAATTAGCAGGAAAAGTTTTTTGCTGCAGGATGACTTACAAGTTGGTGATGTAGAGATCTACCAGATCTGGGGGCACGTAGTCATAGACTGGATTGTCCACTTCGAGACTGTCAACCAAAGTTCCATCGTCGTAGGCGACGATACTTCCTGGGTCACCATACTCGATGAGAGATTCGAATTCGAACGGATACTCTGGGCTGAGCTTATACACCCCGCTGATGACAATGACTGGTGTTCTGTGTACCCTTGCTGCCTTCGAGATAATACGCGCGCCAGCGGCTGCTATCAAGCCTCCGTTCGCAATGACGGCATGCGTTGCCAGGATGACCTTATTGACTCGGGACATAATGGCAAATATGGAAGCATCAGTAATGAGGATAACCGTGACCCCTGCCGCCGACAGAGGTTTTAAGAAAACCTCTGGGCTCATATCATCTCCATCTTCAAGATCTTGTTTGAAGTTTCCGGTTACTGCTGAATGTGTTGCCAAGTGGTCGTTTGGGTATGACTCTGCGACTATGACAGTGAATTTTCGTTTCTCGGCAGCCTTCAGCAAGAACTTTTGCACACTCAATGAAGAAGAATGTGTGAGAATGACTTCGTTAGAATGAATATGCTCCTGCGCGTAAGCGGCAATCTGATCATCAGCCTGGTCGAGCTCATCAATGATCTCCTCGATCCCACTGATGACTTCTGCCTTCAAATCTTTCGTAGTAGTCGCTATTTTCTGGGCCAAAAAAGAAGCGTTAAGAGCGGGTTTTCCATGAGGGGAACTCGCTCCTGGGGGTGTGGCATTTGGTGATGGGGTAGCTGATAGAAGATTGAACATCGACTGTGCTACCGGCATACCGTTCACCACCGCGTATGACTGATGGGAAGTCAGTAATGACGGCCTATTCACCCCCGCCGACCTAACTGCAAAAACATCATCCCCATTACCCTCAGCCAATCCTGAATTACCAGAGGATTCGAAACGGAGCGGACTGAACGCCGGGGCTGCGCCCTCGGTCTTGGATAGTCCAGGATCGCTCAGTTCTTTCCGTGGAGAGCCCAAAGTTGACGCCGATTCGCTTCCATCTTCTGTCCGGTCCTCCTTCGCCTCATCTCTTATCATTCCGAGAACCCGTCGTACTATATTGCCTACAACCATCTCTCGTGGTTGAGCCTCAATAAGACGTTGCCCGACCTCTTGTATTCTCTGAAGGAGCTTGCCAATATCCGTCCACTTGAATTTTGCTACCACGCGGAGTAGAAGGTGGGCTGTTGCGATGGCGCATGGTCTAGAGTTTTTGATCTGTCTTCGTTTCAGAAGACTTCGCAAGTTAGCTGCCGATTTCGTAGATGCTTCATCGGGGACGCACGAGATCAGATTTTCGATAGAGGATTCTAGCGAAGAGGCCTTAAGTGATTTTAAGAAAACGCTCATATTTGGCGCGAAACCAGACTGTATGGACGGCATATTCGATTGATCTCCTGGCTTCGGGGCCGCGAGTTGGGTTCTCTTAAGATGGTGTGGCAGAATATTTGCAGTCTTGGAGGGGCAGTTAGCAGTAGTTTTGAAGGGCGCAAACAAAAATAAATGGCGAGGGTGTTCGTACGAATGACAGTGTTCACTGGGAAGTGACGGATCTGACGATTGATTAGTAGGTATGGATTCTGGGAATATGTCACTGCTATTGAATTGTGACGTTTCCCAAATGTATATTTCAACATGACCTTTTGGAGCTCCTCACGTCGCGACAGACGACAGGGATCTGCCACACGCTTGGATAGCATTCTAACCTCAACCCCAACCCAATCCCGTCGCGGCCGTCAACCTTGAATCTACATACATGAAGCTCAGCAATCATTCCAGCATCCGTTCTTTGTTCGGGATATATTTCTATCTGCGCCGGCCCTCGTAGACCTTGCCAACTTTCTATCCCCAATCTCTGGAAGCTGCGCGGCAGTCGAATCGAGGACGTAGGATAGCAATAGCGTGCGACGTCATAAGCACAGCGCAATAACCAGGCGTGAAGGGCTTGATAACTATTGCGCGTTGTGCATTAAGGGCGTGGACCTTGCATTCTACTCTTCCCCCTCAAGGCACTTTACGGCGCTCCTCAACATAAGTGTTAGAAGCCTGTACAACTACTCATGGCTCGGATATGACAGTACGATGAACTCTTTGAATATCCTCTCTTCACGAGTGTCTCCGCAGCAGACCCCATCGCCGTCAAGAAGTAACTCGTATGGGAACATATTTTCATCTCCGACTGGAACAGGCTTAAGAAGGAATTCGCAAGACATATTGGACGAGAAATCCGACTTTACCGGAGATGCTACGGGAGCCGACCAGGACGATGATAAAAGTGCTCACGAAGAAACTCCGTTACTAGAGAAAGAAGAAGGCGAAAGTAAGATTCAGGTCGGCCTAGGGTGGCGTCTTATTCCAAAACGAATCTCGGCGGCTTTTATCGAATCAATACGCTGGTTTCTGTCCACAATTGCTGCGCCGGGCGTATATCTCATAGCCTGTCTTTATGACGAGCGAGGGGACTTTGCTCCCTTCTCGCAGATGGCAAAATTAGGATCAAGGAATTCCTCTACTGCGAAAGCGCTCGGGATCACTTCAACGGAAGAGGGATTGACTGGAGACCGAAGTCGTGGCAAGAGTTCGTCTGGGAAGCGAACAACAGGAAAAGGGAAAGGATTCATTTTGAACTCATCCTCATCAGGTCTATCATCTGAGTCCGAATCTGACCGTGATCGATCAATTAGCGAATACGAACATGGGGCATCCTCTAGCAGTGCTCGACATACACGTTCGAAGTCGTTACAAACTTCCGACGAGATTGCACCTGCAAGGCGATCTATCCGAATCAAGCTTCACAATGAAGATAGTGTACGGCAGCGGAAGCATCGTAAGGCACAATCAACAAGTACTCAGAGCAATGGTTCTGGTGCTATTGCAGGCGGCGAGATTTTACCAGCGACCCTAAAATCTCCTACATCTCCAGCTGCTTCTCTCCTGATGACAAAATATCCACGTGCTCCAGCGCCACCCAGGCCCCTAATTCCTCGTCGTCAGCCATCTTACACGCTTTCCGACATGCCTAGTGCGAAACTTACTCAAAAGACTTTGATACTAGACTTGGACGAGACCTTAATCCATAGCATGGCCAAAGGGGGACGAATGAGCACCGGTCATATGGTAGAAGTAAAGCTCAGCACAGTCGTTGGAGCCGGGGGGAATGCAGTGCCTGGTCCCCAGCATCCGATTCTCTACTACGTCCACAAGAGACCACACTGTGACGATTTTCTGCGACGAGTGAGTAGTATATTCTATCGGATCTCATAATGCTAACTGGATTAAGATTTGTAAGTGGTATAACCTGGTAATCTTTACTGCGTCTGTCCAGGAGTATGCAGACCCAGTTATAGATTTCTTGGAGACGGAGCGCAAATTCTTTTCTGGTCGATATTACAGACAACATTGTACATACCGCCATGGTGCCTTCATTAAGGACTTGAGCTCTGTAGAGCCGGACCTCAGCAAGGTCATGATTCTGGATAATAGTCCTCTCAGCTACATGTTCCATCAAGGTAAGCCCAATTGTAGAGCTTTCAGTTTGATGAACGTGACTGACTGGGTACGAGATAACGCAATTCCCATAGAAGGCTGGATTAACGATCCGACTGACAATGACCTTATGCATCTGGTACCGCTACTAGAGGGCTTGCAGTATGTTACTGATGTGCGAGCTTTGTTGGCTTTGCGAGGAGGTGAGGACGGCAAGCATATAGCTTAGAAAATGTCCTGAATCCTAATAATCCTACCGTCTCTCAAGAACGCTGCATTAAATTCGCACATATGATGCAAAAGACTATACTTCATTACAGGTTTCTTTTAGATTTTGGGTTGCTCCCAAGTGCCTAGACCTTATATACTAGAGAGCTCCACGTCGAGTTGCGAAAGTTAGCGCGGAAATTTTTTAATGACGGTTCGATTTCTCGATTTTGATATAGCACTCGAGGTTTTACAGGTATGCTGGAGCAGTCACCAAATCGAGGCGAAAAGGCTTCTCTTCTGACAAAATTAATACCATAATTATTCCCCGCAAGTGACCTCAAACCTTGGCTGTTGTGTGTTACTTTGTGAAAGCTATCGATAGATTCTGTATATGCCATAGCCAAAGTGCCTTTTCACCTTTAATATATGATAGCCAGAGCTCTAGCAGACGTGGGAGGTTGTTTTGGTTCTTACCGAGAAAATTGCCCCGCGTTTAGATTGCTGACTCATCTCGAGGCCCCACCAAGCTTTAGTGGAAAAAACGGCTGAGAAGCTACAGGATTAGGGATTCGCAGGAAAGAGAACATAAGTCTCCCGACTTACAATGGAATATTTATGGCTTCTCGTATGACCTCAGGAAAAGATTCGCACATGTACGAGTAGCAATAGCATAACGCCATAATGCAGCTCAACTCTACAGGCGGGGAAACCATCAAGGCGCAGGTCGTAGACAATGTGCCCAAGAGTGAGGATACTGTACCGGTGATACAGAACTACAATAGCTAACTGAGCTCAGAATTTTCGTCTTTGAAGTTCGGAATTCAGTGAGTCTTAGTCGTGCTACCCTCGTTCCTTACCAACAGATACCTAGGTCCAATACTCAAATCGTCAATCAAGGAGTCCTCGAAGTTTCCGACACTTTACTTTACGATGTCGAAAAGATGCGAAGACCTAGGCCTAATGGGCCATTGGACCCAAAATTGGTGAGCTCTAAAAATCTCAAGATTTTCAGAGACCATGACTTATACTGGGAAATCTTGTAGGGAACTTCGAGCAAGACTGGTCTCTGCGGGACTTGCGGCGAAGGCCTCGCAAATTGCAATGGCCATTTCGGACACGTTAGATTGGCCCTGCCAGTTTTTCATATTGGATATTTGAAGTTGACTATGACCTTCTTGCAGAACATCTGCAAAGTATGCCAGTCCGTCATTGTCGGAAGGAGTCGAGAACTAACTTAGCTGCTAGGATTGTGCTAGAATTCTACTCACGGATACCGAACGACGAAACTTTCTAAAACAACTTAGAGTTCCTGGAATCGATAATCTGAAGCGTACCCAAATTTGCAAGAAGATTAATGAGCAATGCCGGAAGGCAAGAACATGTCCATATTGCGAGGCGGTCAACGGACAAATCCGAAAAGTAGGCACTGTCAAGCTGGCCCACGACAGGTACCAAGCATTCAACAAATCGACTGCCATGAAGAAAGTCCCTCCTCCGACTTTGATCACCTATCAAAAATCTTTCGAAGAAGCTAAAAAGGCCAATCCAGAGCTTGAGAAGCATACGAAGAAAGCTATGGATGATCTAAATGCACTGAGAGTTCTGAATTTGTTCAAGATGGTTAGCCCTAGTGATTGCGAGCTTCTTGGACTTAATCCCGCAGAGGGCAGACCCGAGATGTTCATCTGGCAATTCGTTCCTGCCCCACCGATATGCATCCGACCATCTGTTGCGCAAGACAACGCAAGTACCGAAGACGATCTCACTACAAAGCTTGGAGAGATTGTCAACGTTAGCTCTTTAATTCGAGCAGCATTACAGCGAGGTCAGCCAATCCAAACAATCATGGAGCAATGGGACTTCCTTCAGACTGCAATTGCTCTGTACGTAAACAGCGATGTGCCTGGCCTCCAAGATAAAGCCTTGGGAAAGCCCATGCGAGGATTTTGCCAGCGCTTGAAGGGAAAGCAAGGTCGATTCCGGGGGAATCTGTCAGGAAAGCGTGTGGATTTTTCTGCTCGAACGGTCATTTCTCCAGATCCTAATCTAGGTATAGACGAAGTTGCTGTTCCTGTTTTGGTGGCCATGAATATGACATATCCCGAGAGGGTTCAGAAGCACAATCTCGAGAAGCTGCAACAGTGTGTTAGAAACGGCCCAACGGTACATCCAGGTGCTCAGCAGATCGTCAAGAAGGACTCGGATCACAAAATCTCGCTCAAATTCGCTCGCAGAGAGATCGAAGCGAAGCATTTGAAATATGGCGATATTGTCGAGCGACATTTAGAAGATGGCGATATTGTCCTCTTCAACCGACAACCTTCTTTACACAAGCTTAGTATCATGAGCCACTATGCTAAGATCAGACCTTGGAGGACATTTCGACTCAACGAATGTGTGTGCAATCCTTACAACGCCGATTTTGACGGGGATGAGATGAACTTGCATGTTCCCCAGACAGAAGAGGCTAGAGCCGAAGCCATCAATTTGATGGGTGTGAAGAATAATCTCTCGACACCGAAGAATGGCGAGCCGATCATTTCAGCAACCCAAGATTTCATCACAGCGGCGTACTTACTGAGCAGTAAAGAGAATTTCTTTGACCGGAAGACATTCACAAACCTTTGCATGTATATGGTTGATGCCAACACCCACCTGGATTTGCCGCCCCCTGCCATCATCAAGCCACAGGCACTCTGGACCGGGAAGCAAGTTTTCAGCATTCTCATGCGCCCAAACAAAAAATCACCGGTCAAAGTCAACTTAGATGCGAAATGCCGAGACTACATCCCCGTACCTAAACAGTGCCCAGATATGGACATAAATGATGGGTGGCTTGTCGTTCGCAATTCAGAGGTTATGTGTGGGAGAATGGACAAGACAACAGTTGGGTCTGGAAAGAAGGATTCGATATTTTACATTATACTGCGAGATTTCGGTCCTGACGAAGCCGTCCTAGCTATGAACAGACTCTCCAAGATCTCGGCCCGCTATCTTACTAACATGGGCTTCTCAATTGGCATCAGCGATGTCTACCCGTCGCAAAGTTTGACTAACGAGAAGCTTAGACTTGTCCAAAGAGCTTATGAAGAATGCGATACATTTATTAAGCAGTTCCAGAGTGGGACCTTGAGAAAGGTTACTGGCTGTAATATGGAGGAATCATTGGAATCCCAGATATCCGGTGTTCTTAGTGGGGTCAGACAGAAGGCTGGTGAATACTGTATAGCGACTCTCAGCAAATGGAATTCGCCTCTCATCATGGCCAAGTCTGGATCCAAAGGCTCGAACATCAATGTCGCTCAGATGGTAGCAGTTGTGGGGCAACAGATTATTGGCGGCTCACGTGTTGCGGATGGATTTCAGGACCGCACTCTGCCTCACTTCCCAAAGCATGATCGCCAACCCCCATCCAAGGGTTTCGTCAGAAATAGTTTTTTTACCGGCCTGAGACCTACGGAGTTCTTGTTTCATGCCATTTCTGGCCGTGAAGGTTTGGTCGACACGGCTGTCAAAACTGCCGAAACTGGATATATGTCCAGAAGATTGATGAAGTCGCTGGAAGATCTATCCACCCAGTACGACGATACTGTCCGCAACTCTTCGGGCATTGTTGTCCAGTTCCAATTTGGTGCTGATAAGCTGGATCCTGTTGACATGGAAGGTTCGGCTGTGCCCGTACATTTCAAACGCACCTGGACTCATGCTGAAGCTCTGACATGGAATAACAAAGATCGATGCCTACTTCCATACGAGATCACCGCTGAGTGCATCAAGCTTCTGGCGAAGCAAAAATCTGGATATGCCAGACGGGGGCTTCTAGGCGAAGCGTATGACTATAATGATGATAGCTATTCTGGCGTCGACGAATTTGAGAGCGCCCGTGGTTTCTTGGTCACCATAACCAATTTCGTTGGTGGTCTAGCTTCTCGTTTGGCCAAAGCACGACAAAACATGGGTCTCCACGAGTTCGAGGATCCCCCGGAACCAGGCTATCCTCAAGACGATTCGAAAGACGATATACAAAAGAAGCAATATGTGGATCGTGTGGCTAAAGTGTCGCTTCCAACTCTAAGAATGTTTATCTCTCTCTGCTTGAACAAGTATGCTAAAGCACATGTCGAACCAGGCCATGCGGTCGGTGCTGTAGGAGCACAATCTATTGGAGAGCCGGGTACGCAAATGACCTTGAAGACTTTCCATTTTGCTGGTGTCGCTGGAATGAGTATTACTCAGGGTGTACCTCGTATTAAGGAAATCATCAACGCCTCAAAAGTCATCAGTACACCCGTCATCACCTGTCCACTCGAAAACCCATGGCGAATAGAGGCGGCTAAGGTTGTTAAGGCCCGCATCGAAAAAACCTACATATCTGATGTTATTCGATTTGTCGAAGATATGTGGTCTGCCAAAAGCGCTACTATTTGTCTATCTGTCGACTTGGACGCACTCTACGGTATGCAACTTGGACTCACGGTCGAGGACATTGCCCAGACCATCTGCATGAACAAGAAGTTGAAGGTTCGTGGGGCAGATGTGACTGTAGCCCACGAGTGCATTTTCGTTAACGTCACCTCCGAGAGTGGCGGCAATATGGGTGCTCGTGGAGGTGCTAAGAACAAGGCATACATCGACGACGGAGGATCCGACATTCTCCTCCGCGTCAATTACCTCAAACGTGCTTTGCCGACCTTGGCAATCTCGGGTTACCCTGACGCCACCCGTGCTATCATCCAGAAAACAGACTCTGAGCCCTATTCTCACACGGTTCTCGTTGAAGGTTATGGGCTCCGTGCCTGTATGACTACGGAGGGAGTCGTCGGGACCAGATCTACAAGTAACAGTGTCATGGAGATGAAGGATGTTCTCGGTATTGAAGCAGCACGGTCGACTATCGCCACGGAAATCGGCTCAGTCATGGGAGACATGGGCATCGATCCTCGACACATGCAGCTTTTGGCTGACGTCATGACCTACAAAGGCGAAGTTCTAGGTATTACACGTTTTGGCCTCTCCAAGATGCGAGACAGTGTTCTGCAACTCGCCTCCTTCGAGAAGACCCCGGATCACTTGTTCGAGGCGGCGGCGGGCATGAAGACAGATCTCATTGAAGGTGTAAGTGAGTGTATCATCATGGGCCAGACGATGAGTGTTGGAACGGGTGCTTTCCAGGTTGTGAGGAAGCTGGGGCTTCAGCCGGAGGATACGAAGATGAAGCCAACTCTGTTCGAGGATGAGTGGAAGGCTGATCTGGCCGAGCGCAAGAAGGTTCGATTCGCGAAAAAGAACGGGATTTGAAAGGACAAAACGCGGATTTCAATTGGGTGATTCTTCTCTCTGGGATTGCAGCTCGGGCGTTACATGGCTGGATGGAGTTTGTATAATGGTACTGGTCATCTGGCGTTCATATTCCCCACTTTCTGCTACTTCTTGGCCACGCTAGATGGGGGCCGAACAGAGATGTTGCTACTGGGAGACGAGACTATGAAAAACGATGCACTGATTCTCCCTTGCTATAAAATTTGTCATTACTGTCCCCTCGTGTTTGTCCCTCCTCTGATTCATCTCGACATGGGTACCGATAACTTCGGATCCAGATATTAATTATGCCAGAACAAACCCTTGACTAACCCCCTCAAACGCAGTAATCGTGCCCCCAACTGCCTTTGAATCCCCATAGCACCTAACCCGGTACTGCCCAGCTTTAGCCCAATCCTCCGTCTCCCACACAATCACAAGCTCGCTCGTCTCTAGGACCCCATAGCTTCTCTTCCAGCTGAAGACCTGAGCCCAGTCACTGTTGTCTCCCCTCCCCTCCCATATCTTAGAGTCTGTATTCAGCTTCTCGAAAGCGGCTTGCGTTTGCTCGAGACGTAGGGAGATGCGTGGGTTGGCGCCTACGAAGGTAGCGGGTACGATGTCTCCGACGGCGTAGGCGGACTCGACGTCGGTTTTTACCTCGCCGAAGACTCGAGGTAGGGGGTGCCGTCGTGAATGACACCCGTAACGAACGGGAGAGATTATCCTCCGTTATCTGGAGGTGAAGGGCCGGGCGGTGGGCGGGTCGTTAAGTAATGAGCTCAAGTAGCGTAGGTAGCTGAGTGTGGGGTAGGTATTTTGTGTGTACGGTCCATGAAGAGTGGATACGCCCTCACATCGCTGAATACCGTACTCTTCTGTCGTGGCGATGTAATGCGTATAGCTGTTGGCCGGGCCACCAATCACTACGACGGGGTTCACAGACGAGGACCCGGAAAGTGCAAGCGCAGGAGCAGAATCATGGATAGCTGCCCTTCAGCGGCGGCCAGCCATTGTTGTAGCCTCTCCAGGACTAACGATGATTACGAGCTGGCCAACTCGCAGGACCTGAACATCGACGATATTCGGTGTCCAGAGATACGGAGAGTCGGTTTCTCCGACATGAAGTAGGATATGTTATGGGAGGTATCAGCACTTTTGCCATTAATTTGGCTCCTTGATCAAGTCTGAGACTACTCGCCAAACTGGAGATGTATTCGGGGCATTTGGGCCGTTTTGTGTGAAGTCGAAAGCTCCAGGACCATCTGACGTTCCACCAGCGAAGGAGTAGCCTAGTGCTGCTGGACAGGTGTGGATATAGCTTCCATTAGCCAAAGGAAAGCTGAAGTTCGACATATCCCGAGAAGTGTGCAACGACTTGACGGAGGATCCAGCAGCAGGACTGCAAGGTTGAATTGGCTTGCACGCGGGCCTTGTTTGGCCAGTGACGAGGCTCTGCAATAGAGGGGTTAGCGAAGCCCAGAGCCGACTTGTTTGGTGTCCGCATATCTCATCGTATTGATCTCTACATCTGGTCTATGCCGAGTCAGTAAAATCCGGTGCCGTGGACTGTAAAGCATTGCATACCCAGTACAATCTGCCTTCCCAACGCCTAGCAAGTCTTTGCTCCTCTTCTCACTATTTTCAACTCCGTCCGAGAACCAGGTCCAGCTGAGCTCCTCTGTTTCCCCAACGAGGCTCGTAAGAGCCGCCCATGCTAGCAGTAACAGCAGAATTCTAGCCAGCTTTCAACCAACTTTCCCGTCTGGAATCGAGCTTCCCCCTCTCGGGTTCCCTTGTAACTCTTCGAAAGGCACCGCCTTCGACTCCTGTTATTGATCCGTTAGACTTTCCATTGGGGTCCCAGACGCGGATGGTGAATGTAGCGATGAAAGCCCTCGCGGAGGGTGTAAAGTGCTAAGTTATTCCCATGCCGTGTTGAAGCTTGACAGCTAGGTGGGGTAGCCTCCCCAACATTCAATGGCAGCCTCGAGCGCAAGGCGACAAGCGCCAAGATTACAAGGATGGAACAAGCTTCGGAAATAAATTGGTTCTCAACTTGAGAGTTTTGCCCTGTGGAGTTCCAGTCCTACCTTAACCTTCACACCTTTCTCACAGGTTTTCTAACCCAACCTTCTCTGAGTTGTCGGATACGCTGAAGCTCTCCGTCAACACCAGACTTGACAGCACCACATAGCCTCTCCGACGTAGCAAGATGCCCCTCACCAATGCCATCCACGAATCCCTCCCCTACATCGACTCGGAACCCACGCCCTCGGAGCGCGCCGCCGCCCTCGCCCTCATCTCTCTCGAAGCCAGCACCCCCGCCACGGTATCAGAGCACCCCCTTCTCCCCCCGCTCGCCCCCCAGAAACTCACGCCTCTCATGCTCTCCGAGTTCGCGCGTGTGGAGTCCAGCACGCCCATCACCGGCATCTCGACGTCGCGGTACGAGGAACAAGAAGCGCCCCCCTCCACCCCAAGCGCTGACGAGACGCCCCCCGAGACGCTGCAGAAATGGCGCACTGCGCTCGAGCGCGCGTACACCTCGCAATCGTACCTTGAGGGAAGGATCGCGAATCTGGAGTTACTGGAGAGGTATGGCAAGAATGCGTGGCTGGAGGGGAATAGGCAGCTGGAGGACGTGTTGAGGGCACTGGAGAGGGAGTTGGAGGAGAGGAAGGGGGAGATTGATGGAGTGGTCATTGAGAGGAAGAATGCACAGGAGGCCGTCAGTGGAGAGTTGAAGGGGCTGGAGGAAGGGTGGAGGAGGGGCGTCGGGAGGGTATTGGAGACTGAAGTTGCGGCTGAGGCTGTTCGGAGAGAAATCTTGGAGAGGAGACGGGAGTGTGCGAGGTAGTTTCATGGATTAGATGAATGGGGATCGGATGCATGGGCTGGCGTTCGCGGAGTCTTGAGAACCACCGTTGAGCCAGAGATGCTCGCCCTAGGGGGCATCTTGGGCCTTGCGGTGCGGAGAGTGTACTCACGAAGACTGATATCTGACGTAGCGAGCTATGCGCACATTACGTGGAGGACCAAGAACTGAATGGTCATTCCGCTGCTAATCTTGGAAC
The DNA here is from genome assembly GCA_024741835.1 of Diplocarpon mali. Classification (NCBI taxonomy): domain Eukaryota; kingdom Fungi; phylum Ascomycota; class Leotiomycetes; order Helotiales; family Drepanopezizaceae; genus Diplocarpon; species Diplocarpon mali. The sequence continues at coordinate 54,839 of JAENRP010000119.1, read as the reverse complement.
GTGTCATCTGACTTTCTGCATCAAAGGTATCCGAGCCACCGAAGCCAGTTCTATCTTGTACTAAACGAATAGAGCCATTACAACGCCTGCCATTTCATAAAGCTAATTGCAGAGTCGAGCCAGTGCACCGTCTCTCATTACACCGTCTCGTGCAGGGGCTCGATATTTTCGACTCCTTGATCGTACCTGGTTCTCCTCATAATGCTCTCAACAGGACCAAGCAGTCTCTGGAATCCATCCTTTCCAAGGGTGGCGACTTTGACCTCCGTTTTGCTGATTACGCTGGCTGCTCTGGGCGCATCATTCAAGAGGGCCAACTCACCGAAATAGTCGCCCTTCTTGTATGATCTGACTGGACTTGGTACGCCACTCTTGAAAGCCTCGGCCTCACCACTTTCCAAGAGGTAGAATGCCTCTCCGGCATCGCCTTCCTTGATTATGGTGGTTCCAGCAGAGAACTTCTGCATCTCCAAAGCATCCGCGATCTTTGACCTCTCATACTTCGTCAGGGTGGAGAGAATGGGAACTTCTTCCAGGAAACTCTCGTATAATCGGCGACGTTGGAAAGTCGAGTCCATCAGAATCCGGCGGAAAGTGATGCGGTCAAGAGCCCATAAGTTGCTGCTAGACTCTGCGGATATAACAGTTGCGGCTCTGGGAGAGTTATACATGAGGGCCAGTTCTCCGAAAGAACCACCCGACTCGATTGTCGCCACCTTGGTACCAAGGCCATCTGTACCGGGTTGAAAGGCACCATTTGGGTTAACGTAGACATCAAAAGAGCCCTTTTCTACCACGTAGAAAAAATCCCCCTGGTCGCCCTGTGTAATGACCTGTGTTGGGCGTTAGTCACATGTGACTGGATCGTTGTGTATCCAAAGACTTCGGCGAATATGACGGAGAATTCACCTTGATATCCTTGGCAGGGATGGGCTTTTCTACCAGGGCACCTAGGACCTGGGCACTCTGCTCGTCATCCAGATGATTGAAAAGAAAATTCCCCGAAATCGACTTCTTCAACCGCTGTACCTGATCGTCAGTCTTGGGATGGAAAGGTGGTGACCAGTTATCATTGGAGGCAGCCGTCGGGTTGAGGGACTCGGCAGAGACTGAAGTACGTCTTCCCATGCCGTAATGGGCTGGGAACCCATCTGTGGCCTTGAATGAAACTGGTGGGCCGTCTCCGACCCCATCACCTCCAAGCGGGAATGGAGATGCCAAAGTCGAGCCAATAGCGTTTCCAAAGCTGAAGTTTGGCGTGGTTGGCGATGTGATGTTATCGTTTTCATCCTCCTCCTCCACCTTGCCAATCGACCCAGGGTTTGCCTGTTCCTTGTCGCCTCCAAAGGGGTTTACATTTGTGCCTAGGCGGCCTGGGAAGGTACTTCCAGACATGTCGGAGTCTTCAGATGCAGTCGACAAAAGGAATTAAGATTTTTTTGATTTTTTTTTGGCTGTCTAGGCGCCGCTCGAAGTATTTGGCGCAGAATTGTACGATGTCTGAAGGCTTGGATGAAGCACCTCGTATTCGCGGTATTCGATCTCCTAGAGGTAGGCAGAGGGGAATGGCGCTCGACTGCGGTTCGATTGTATAACTATGAATGGCAATGCCAGTCACACGGATGGTGAGTCCGCGCAGATCTGCTGTAATGTGTGATGAGGCGAGGCGTATGAGGTGTTGCAGCACAGCGTGTCAATTGAGGAACTGTTGTAACCCGGAGTATGTCTGGAAATAACCCGCTGGATCAGTGAAAGTTGCGAGAATGACATGGCTAAACGTTTATTTTCCTCGCG
>JAENRP010000119.1:8799-52353 GCA_024741835.1 Diplocarpon mali | reverse complement strand
ACGGTACTGCAGCAGATGTGATGTGTTGGCTCACGAACAGCAATTCAACTCCGACGCATGTCAGTCATGCTTATGCTTATGCTTATGCTCATGCTCATGCTCATGCTCATATGGCGACTGGTGGCGACGTCAAGTGGAGGACCCCGGTTGGGGATGTTTGAAAACTCAATCGACCGGGCACGCAGCTCTGACAGATATACGCTCACGAACAAAGAGAAGACAGCGTTTCGCCGAATGAGGCTTCTGGGCTCCGGAGTCTCTCATGGAATTGGACTACCACGTCTCGGAAGCTGGTAAACAAGCTCAACCCGTGCCGCACAGAGAGTCCCGCGCCGCATGACTGTCACATTCCCGCGCCCATAGCTGGACGTCGTCAACGGATATATATGTGTGTGTGATGAAGCCTTGAGCCCGGTGGTGATAACCACTTGGGAGCTATTGCACGGGTGCGTACCCACCAACTCATACCTAACCTACCCATGGCAGAGAGGAGTGGATTTGCGTGCAACTCGACAACAATTGAAGAAGCCCTCTGCCTCGCCAACTGGCTCTTGTAATCATCCCGAGATCACTGCGGACGTATCGATTGACGGTGATTCCTCGCCGGGGAGAATTCCGGACAGTTCAGTACCTATCTCTTTGCCTTACAAGGGTTCGCCACCCATGATCTGAGTGCGCCAGGATCCAAGAGTCGACAGATATCCCGAGACAAAACATCTCAAAGCCCGTCGTCCACCGGTATCCGGGGGCACGCATGACGCACTCGTAGGAACTCATATGTCATGCTGGGCGAATCCCATTACACAGTACTGTATCGAGTGATAAAAAAAAGAAAAAAAAAAAGAAAGAAAAAAAAAACGAATAGCCCTGGTATGGCGGTCAATACAATCCTCGTCCTGCTGAGCTTCTCTCTTCCACGAGAGCGCTGCGCCATTACCCCTCCCATAAGGTCGCAAGGTGATCAATAGAGAGGTAGTAAGCAGCCTCTCTCTCTCATGATGCGCAGAGAGGTCCTCTGGAACACCGCAAGAGATCGTGACAGCTGGGTGATGCGGAGATAGATGATGGCCGAAGTTGAATTGAACGCCTCGGAAGGATCTCGCGGATGTCAGTAGAGAAACCCAGCCAGACTCTCGTATCCTTGAGGTTTTTTGGTCTTTGCCCTTAAATCTTCGAATCCTCAACTGAGCTGTCGGCGTTAGCGTGCTCGTCCGGCCTTGGCACAGGAGAAGAAGAGGAGGAGGATGTTGAAGAAGAGAAGAGAAGATCCCGTCCCCATCATATCCGACGCCGAGCCCCTCATCCATTACATCCTCACATTATCCCGATCCTCACGGCCATTGCCATTACATGGCCTCCTCGAACCAATCACTCACGCAACACGAGTAAGCATCTGCATTTGCATCGACTGTGTCCAGACTCCAGATACAGTACATCTATCTTATCTTGTCTTTGTCCCGGCGGATCCTCGTCAGCTCGTTAGCCCCCCTCCTGCAATCTGTGCGACGCGCGACAGACAAACCCGACGAAAAAGTTCCCTGGCGCAGAAGAGACTGATCTCTCGGCGACCTCCCCCAACCAACCTCCCCTCGAATACCTTGTTCCAAGCCTCCAGTCCATAAGAGAAGAAAGAAAGAAAGAAAGAAGAAAAAGACAAAAAGGCCATCCGCTGCGATCCTTGCTGAACCCGCCTGGAATTACCTTGAGATTATCAGGTCGCACTTATCCTCTTCCAATCCCAATTCCAGTCCATCACGCACCTCCTCCCTCAACATGGGAAGCTTCGTATTCAGATGGTAAGTTGCTCAGATTCACTCCGTCACTCCCAGATGTTTCCCAGAGGCCTCTCCCCCGATAAGGCACACTCCACGGTGTCGCTCCGACGAGCTGCGATTGTCGACGGTCCCTCTTTCGCGTTGTTGCGCTGATATGTGCTTCCAATCCACACGTTCAGTTGCGTGACTGACATGTCTCGTCATCAGGGACCATCCCGCGGAAGAGGTCTACGTAACCGGCACCTTCGACGACTGGTCGAAGAGCGAGAAGCTCGTGAAGACCGGCGAATCCTTCTCGAAAGACGTCACCCTTCCAAGTGCGACCGAGAAGATTTACTACAAGGTGCGTGTGGTGGTTATATATTGGGCAGAAGCACTCTCTCGTTCGGAAGCAGACTCCAAAACCCATGCTGCCAAGTGGCGCTCAAGGAAAGGCTGGGTGCTTTCTCCCCAACAGCATGCTGGCCTACTGCCAATTCTGCAAGTCTTCATCCGCAGAATGGGCGCTGGACGATGCAGCAGCAACATACCTCCCTCCTTATGACGCGGTGTAGCCAGCTCGTCCCCATCGTGGGGAGCGGTGAGGCCGCCAATTCCAAAACTCTCACCGTACAGTGAGCACTGGCGACCAGCTCCCCCCGTGCAAGGGCCACGCATCAGTCCGGGTGGCCTGTTTTCCCAGCCCCGCTACGAGCTAGTTGCCACTACAGATCCAAGTCCGGCCAGCTGCTGGGTCTCCTGAGAAGCCAGGTCAACTCCCGTTCTCCCAACCCTCATCCTCGACTCATGTCCATGCCCACGCGCAATCAATCATCTTGCTAACACGTCACCCGCGAACAGTTCGTCGTGGACGGAAACTGGGTAACCGACCACACTGCCCCTCAAGAAAACGACGCTTCCGGAAATCTGAACAACGTCCTTACCACCGAACGAATCGTCAAGCACACCCCCGAGACAGTCGGGATCATGTCGGGCGTCGCTCCCACCTCCACAACCGCCGCGCTGGCAAAGGATGTCCCTCTCGAGAATGAGAAGGCTCCTCTCGAACCGAGCGGCTCAGCCGATCTGCCTGGAACTTTTCCCGAGACCCCAGCCGCTGTTGAGAAGAGCGACTTCTCGGTCAACCCCCTTCCGGCTGCCGACGGCGCCGTCAACCCGATAAAGCTTGCGCCGGGCGAAAAGGTCCCAGAACCTAGCACCTTCACCAGCAACACAATCACGTCAGGTGTCCATGATGATCCGGAGCTTGTTGCGGCTGACAAGGCAAAGATGGAGAGCGAGCAGATGCTCAGCGTCAACCCACTCCCAGCTTTCGCTGGCGCCGTCAACCCCGTCAAGTCGGTCCCGGGGGAGAAGATCCCCGAACCAAACACTCTGACCGGCAACACCATCGGCTCATCGGTCACCACCGATCAAGAGTCCTACGAGAAAATTGGTGGCATCGGAAATGCCCCTGTCCTCCCACCAGCGGTCACGCCGGCTGCCGAGCGAAGCTTGAATGGCACTGGCGTTTTCGATGTGCCGACCCCGAAGAGCTTGATTCCAGAGTCAAGCTTGCCGATGGGAACCTCAGGTGAAGGCACCTACGATGCTAGCCCAACTATCCAATCGAGCGGCCCAGCGAGCACCACCGCGGAGCTTGCCGCAGCCGTCCCTCTCGAATCCTCAAAGGCCCCAGACATCGTCAAGGAGAGTCAAGAGCGGGCAGATGCTGACCCGGAGGCCAGCGCTCTCCCAGAAGAGGTCCAGGCGAAGAGCACGGTCGAGAAGGAGCTTTTGAAGGAGGTTCCAATGGCCCCATCCACATCTGAGGGGACCGCTGGAAAGGGCACAGACAAGTCTGAGAAGAGTGTCACCGCAGGCGAGGCTGCGGCTGCGGTCGGTGGCGCCGCCCTGGCTTTGGGAGGCGCTGCCACTGCTTATGCCTCCGGCGCTGCAAGCAAGCTCCCCGAGTCTGTGACCAGTAAGCTGCCAGTCTCGATTCAGGAATCGATCAACTCCATAAACGCCAAGGCTGGTACCGCCTCCACCGAGACCCCGTCAGCTGCCACGGATACGCCAGAAATCGTCAAGGAATCGATCGCTGAGTCTGGTCAACCACCTGAGGCGGCCGCAAATGGAGAGGCTGTGTTGGAGAAGAGAGCTGTGGAGAAGGAGTTGTTGTCCGAGATCAAGCCTGAGACATCCACCGGCGAGCCTGCACCAAATGTCACATCTTCCGGGGCGAACGGCGGTCTCATTGCACAGAAACCAGTTGCCCCCGGCGCTGACTCCCGCGATGTTTCCCCCGGAACCGTCCCAGGCTCCCACCGCACTGAAAACCAGACCGCTCCCGTCGTCACCACTGGAGTAGCCAGTGCAACGACCGACAAGACTTCTACCGCTACTCCTGCCCAAGATCCCGTGGTGACACCCGCAAAGGAAGCCCCATCTACCCCTTCAAAGGCTACCCCAGGAAGCAGCAAGGCAGCCGATAGCCCAGCCAGCACATCTACCGCCGACAAGGACGCTAAGAAGAAGAAGCGCTCCAGCATCTTTGGCAAGATCAAGGCCAAATTTTCCCACAAGGACTAGATCTCTCCAGGCACATGAGCAGAGAAGGAACGAGCGCATTAATTATTCTCGGGTCGTCAGACGCGGTTTCCGAGTGTACGATATTAAGGGTACACTCCCCATCGGTACTAATGTGGAGGCTGGCCGATGGGATGCGCTGCGGGGAGACGGCTGCTCTCTTAATACTGACAGGTCTAGTTCACACGTCTTGCTTCCCTCGTGTTTCTGCTTTTTGGGTGGTCGCCTGAGTGTTTTGCTGCCTTTTTTTTCCAATACCAATGTCCCTATGTTTGTGCGTGCATCGATAATCATCGGCGGGATGGAGGCAGAGGCGTGAGAAGGGAAGATGAGGCTGTTGAGATGAGAGTGGTCGCAAGCAGCTGTTTGGAAAAGTGTAGATCAGGGATGAATATCGGTTGGGTGGGACGGTTAGTCGACTTTTTGAACCAATGCATCGCATTCCGGTCTACTCTCGTCGTCCTTGGCAGGGGAGCCTCCTCCCTTTTGAGCAAGTGAAAGCGGAAGCGCCCGTCGGACCGGAAACCCTGCAGGCAACTTCTCTGCGAAGAGCAATGATATTGCTGGCAAGGAAATGGCATGGGAAATGCTTCTTGGACCTGCACAAACATGCCGTCTTGTCTCCGAAACGAGATGTCATTTTGATCAGCTGTTTTGTACTTGACCTTCGCTAGCGATTCCATGAGCACTTTGCCACGTTTTCCGCCCCCAATTCTCTCCTCTCTGGCTCCCTCCCCTCCTTCCTCTCCATTTCTGAATAAACCTGTCCGGTATGCCGGGGAGCTGTTGCTCTGCGAGAGTCAACAAGACGCGAGTGAGATGGACGGGCTGCTGCATGGCTAGATGTTCGCCAACGGTTTCCCGATACGGAGAAGTCGGAATCAGCAACCTGGGAGCTCGGTGGGTCCCGTCGTAGATGGGGTGGGGCCCTCTCCCCGAGCACGCCCCTGGGCGTGTGTCCCTCGGCCGCGACGGCTGCCGTCGCTCGGCTCGGCCTCGGCTACGCGACCTCGCTTGTGAGCGTCAACAAAGAGCCCGGTCTGCACCCCCGTCCTGGTGCCGCCGCTCTCGCGCCCCTCCCGGCCTCGCGCTGGACGGGCTTGGTCGGCGGAGCTCCCGAGGCGGGCGATGGCTTCTTGTTGTGGTCGAGAGCAAGGCGGTGGCGATCGAGATGGAGGTGGAGGCGGAGATGGAGGAGGGCATGCGGGCAGGGGAGGGGCGGGGGAGGAGCCTCTTGAAAACGAGGATGGGGGAGACATTGCATGCCGTTTGCACGCCGCGCCTCTCGCGCGCGGCGAGCAGGACAGAAGTCGTCCCGCCCGACGATGAGGCTGCGCCTGTGCCTGGAACAGCCTCGGCCCCCGGCTCTGTCGCTCGCTTGAAACTCACGTCGATTAGGAGATGCCGAGATCGACACCTCCGTCACTGTTCGGCTACTCTGCTATGACATATCAACGAGCCCTTTTACGCCGCCGCCGCCGCCGCCGTTCCTTGCTCTCTCGCCGTCTCGTCCTACCAGTAACGTGCAGAAGGATCTATCCGTCCCGTGCAACCATCTGATGTGTCGCTTACGCGATGCTCGCACATCAGAGAAGAGTGCAGAAAATCGCAGTGACCCAGCCGAACAAGCGCACGCCCACCAACACAAATAGGTATCTCTAACGGGGAAATGGATCAATCGTAGCGAGCACGTGGCCCAAGGAAGATGCGAAGTGCGAGTCTGAGATGCAGATGCGAGAAGAAAAAAAAAAAATAGGCAGGGCCCCGAAGATAGGAACCCGGCATTGAGAGATCCCTCCTCTCGTATCGCGAGCAGAAGGACGCGTGCCAAGCGCGGGAGAAGGGAGGGTTCAACGCCAGGACGAGCGCCGCCCGGAAGGACGAGTGTTCGCAGCGAGACGAGAGGGAAACACACAAAAATGGCATGATCAAACCCAGAGGGCGGGCCGTGAGAGGGAGATACGAGGATTTGGCACGGTGCGTGAGACCAGGCGGGTCGAGATGGACGAGAAGCACTTCCACCCGCCATCCTTCCGGGTATTTGCAAGCACCCCCGTAGCGTCGAAACGTAGCCCTGGTTGGTAGCCAACGCTCTCGGCTTCGGGTCCGTAACCAAGGGCATCGGTAATTTCGGCCATCTCGCCCTTCATACTCGCTCTGCTCGTCAAAAGTTCTTCGGTCCGGAGCTCGAGCATGCCGCACGTACGGGCGAGAACTCTGAATCGGAGATTGCTGGACAGCAGCGTCCCGTCCGCATCCACCGCCTTGATCCCTAGAAGATGGGCCCCTGCGGGTGCGAGCGCCGGACGTTCCGTCGCTGGGTTTGCGGCTCTGGTATCGGTGCCCGCGAGCCCAGCAGACAGGGGCGGAGATGTCAAGACTCCAGAGATCGGATACGCAGCAGAGCGGAGTATTCGGAGTGCCGTCGGACGCGAATAGAGAGGACGGGGAAAGGACCTGTGAGAGAACTTTGCAGGCATGGAGCGTTGCTTGCGCTGCCGCGACAGACGCGGAGCCTCCTCCGAGTCGTTGTTGGGCCCGTTGAAATTCAGGTTGCGAGGTGATCTCCTGGGGCAACCCCCAAGTGTCACCTACAAGTGCTAAAAGGTCTTGCAGGGGCGTGTGGAGATGCACAGCCACGCCAGATTGTGCCGGTGACGAGTTTGTAAAGAGTTCCATGGAGTTGTCGATGTTAGGTGCACGGAATGCGAGAAGTGCACGTTGGGATATGACGGGTCCGCCTGAGAGGGTAGGCACGAGACAAACCAGCAGACTGAGAGTCTATATAAACGACTACCTGCTGATGAATGACTGGGCGGTCAATCCCTGCTCTGCGAAGGAGAAGTGGCTGTACAGTGGGACTGGTTCGTTTGGATTTCCGTTCTGAGCTATCGCTTGCTTGCCAGAGGCTCTCCGCGCGCGGAAGACGGACTAAAGAGCTCGTCTCATCGTGAGGAGCCCTAGATCGCGGTTACTGGTGTTACATGGATCGGTGTCTATCAAAGAGAAAACCAGCGCTGAGTGGTCGTTGTCGTGTTTCCCCCTCAATCCATTGGTACCACTCGGTCTTTGGGCCAGATCTTTTCCAAGGTCAATTATCTATCTGCGCTCCGCGTCAATCAAGGAGAGCGCCAGCCGATTTAGCATCGCCGGAACTTGGATCTGGCATTGTAACGTTGTCTTGATCGGACTCGTAGAGGAGCTAAATCGGTCAAAACATGCTTAAGCGAGATTTGTTTTCGACGAGAGCTTACTCTACTGTATAGATCTTCAAAGTGGCGGGAGAACCGAAGGTTTGTATCTCGTCCCCTGGAGCTGGCAAATATATCAGTCAGGAGGATGGCTTGCATGGTATGCAGGTCCCAGTTGGGACACTGGACGTGTTAGTATCCATACACATTTACCCAACTTCGCACACGAGAGGATTGACTTACTCGCTCAATAGCCGTCTTACAGTACTCGTTCAACTCGGATCCCCTCGCGCGCGCCTCTGCAGAATGATGGTATTGGGTGCCGATTGCGGCCATGGCACACCTGAGCAGCTTGTGCTCGAGCAGACCAAAAGTCGGTTGGTGGACGATGGGGAAAAGGGAATGAAAATCCTGCCAGTAACTGCAGAGGTAGAGATCGATATCGATATCGGGTTGCGGTTGCGGTTGCGGTTGCAGCATGGCGGGTGCGGTGGTAGTGGTGAGGAGGAGGGTGCTTAGTTGGTCGGGCTCCACCAGGTCCTTTTCTCCTCGAGTGCTGCCCAATTCTGGAGTTGATGTTCGTGAAGGATATGCTGGGGAATTTTGAGCCAATGGTCTGCTATGCGTCGACAGGGCTGGGTTACCCACCATGTCCATGAACAAACCCCCATAAGAATTGGGGAGATCCAAGAGCTGTCGAGCCGACATTGGCGAGCTCGTTCGAGGAGAGGCAAATGGCGCATGCGCCTCACGCCGGTCGAGGGCTGGCTCGCAAGCCGCGGGGCTCCGGATCTCTGGATGGGTTGTGCGGATACCGTGCGACAGCCATCGAGTCTCCATAGACAGTGGCCTGTCCGGACCCGTTGCTATCGACTGCGAGCGGTCTCTTGCAGCCAGACGTGGACCGTCGCGGGGGCAAGCGGATTGGGTTGAGTAGGCGCTGTCAGACGCAGAGGAACACCAGGGAGAGCGGGTATTGCTATACGACAACCCAGCAGTCCAGCTCTCTTCGGGTATCCTGAGGAGAGGGAGAAGTGGCTGTTGCGGGGCGGCTGTGTAGTTTGGGAACGGGCTGGAGCTTGCCATTCCATATGGCTCGTCAAATGCTTGATGCGCATCACTTCCAGCAAACGCGTCTTGGTCTGGGAACTGGTCAAATGAGCCCCTACTGCTCGGGGGCGGCGACGTGGTCGGATACGTCTCCGGCTCTGGCAGATGCGCCTGGCTGGCGGCCCTTGGGTTTCCTGGGCTTGTAGAGGAGAAGTTCCCCGCGTGGAGGCTGCCTGTGACGCCAGGAATGATGCTGAAGCCTGCGACGGTCATGGAGCTTTCGCCACTCCGGCTTGTCCTTGGGGTCAGGGCATATGCGGTGGAGGTTTGCACGTATCCACGGGCCCCTTGAGCTGGCGGCTCGACCTTCAGGTCCGGAGTCCTCCTCTGAGAGTCGGTTGAGGATGCTCTGCTGCTCGGGAGGTCTCCGGATCTATAAGGCCTCTCCCCTTGTGTCTCGCTAAGTTGCATCAGTCTTCTGCCTCGCAGTTGAAAGTTACACGTCGTATCTCATCAGGTGCTTTGGAATCACCTACTGTCGGTTGACATGTCGAGCTAGCAAATCTGGTCGGTGGAAAGCCCGCTCGCAGTCCTCAAAAGAGCATGGATATGCTGGCTTCTGGTGGCTCAACTGATGCCGTCTGTGGAACCCGTCAGAGGAGTTGAGCGTGGTATGCTTGCACCTAGCTGCCTACCTCAAATGCTCTGCTCTGGTGAAGGTCTAGGAGCGTGTGAATAACCTCACGTAGCCGACGCAGCCGCATGTGTACGTACCTTGACTGGTCGACATATGCCGCACGTATGAACGGGCATCCCTTTCTTTGCTCGACTGACGCGCCGCGTCACCGGCGTATACTTCACGGGCATACCGGCGGCCAGTCCTCTTGAAGCATATCCAGGGCTTTTGGAAAGGCTTTCCGGGTTCGATGCTGCTGCTTTGTGTCCCGAGGTGGGATGCATACCGTCCTCGACAGCGCCGCTCCGCCGTCGTGCCATGCCTCGTCGAGCGGCTATTCGCTGGCTGGCGGGTTTGGAGACTCGGTTGGATCTGCGCCGCTTGATACTGGTCTGGCCTATGTTGATATGATCCGCAAGAGCCGCGGGCTTTTCGCTTGATGGAGCGGCGAGAGGACGGGAGCTTTGGTGCTGGGCGGCTCCCCCAGACCTTCTATAGGCCTGGGATGCGAAGAGTTCCACGTCGACATCCACGATGTCTTTGATGCTCGACATGATGCCGGACTCGAATTGGAAACAAGAACTTGGGCGGATCCTTGCAGCCCTGCACAGCCGACTGGAATAGACTACCGAGGGGAGAGGGGAGGGGGGAGGGGGGAGGGGGGAGGGGGCGGAAGGGAGGCAGAATTCTCAGCGCAGACACAAACACCTCCCGACCAGGCATCGTCGGACCACCAGACGAGTGGGATAGACACGCGAAGCTCCAAGGTGTGTAGCTGGTCTCTCTAATCATGACGAGAGGGTAGCTTACGGTCAACATGGCCGGACCGTTGCGCAGCTACGATGGAACGTTTCGCAGGGCATTACTGAGCGTAGCGAGGTATGTTTACAAAGAGAAGAGTGGCTCCGTTGGTGGAGGGAAGATAGATGACTGCTCCCCCCTGGCGTGAGCCATGCCTGTACCTCTCTACCGACGAGGTATAGTCCCAGCCTCTTACCAGGAGGTGATCGTAGCCAGCCCGGAGGAAGAGACTTCTTACCCACGAGGTACTGCAGAAGCGTGGACAAGGGCCAGAAATAGCCAATATATGAGATTCTCGGTGAAGCGCCTGGGTCCAAAGAAGCTTGCGGGTGCGCTGGGCGGAGATGGGACGGGGGGATATTGATGTGGCTTTGTCCTTACTGTGTTGGAGTGACCAGGGCCAGCATTTCGAGAGGTGCTCGGATCGGCGTCGGCGAACCTGTGATGTTTTCCGCGCCGAGCACGAGTGTATCAGTTGTTGTGCTCGACAGGAGAAGCATGGAGCATTGCATGGCCGTTCTGCTCGGCTGGCATCCGGGCGCTTGAACGCCGCCAGGTAAACAACAGATCACAGCGAGGCGTGACAGAAGCGCGACGGCCATCGGATCAGATGAGCCAGGCCTTGGGGTGCCCCTGGATGTAAGCCACGGGCCTGCATGCTCTACCGATGTTTGGATACCTGGCTGCATGCTGTACAGCCATGTCGAGGACCAGATTCAGCTTCTGCAGACGGGGTGCCATGCCATTACTCGTACGTCCGGACGGCATGGCCTCTGCTGGATCTTTTTTTTTTCTTTCCTATTTTTCCTATCTTTCCTATCTTTCCTCCCCTCCTCGCTCTCCTACTTGCTCTCCTCTCTTCTCTCCTTTCTCCTTTCTCCTTTCTCCCCTTCTCCTTCATCGCCCTCTCCTCTGCAGCGTCTGCACCCCCCGGCGGGACACATACTCACACATACACACAAGCTATCCCTCTCCCCCCGGAGTCGCAGCTGTCCTACCTCTCCGTTGCTCTACCCGAGGCCGTCAGGTGCGAGCCGGAAGCATTCGGTGGTCTAGACGTGTCTGCGCTCCGCTAAGGGCCGACCAGTGCCAGCTTGCAAAGTGTGTTAGTAGCAGAGCTGGCGAATGCAGAGAGAACCTACGACTGATTTTGAGTTCTACTAAGCAAAGCCAATCTGTGCCGCAAATCAGCGACCCTGGCAGGCTTGGAGTCGAGAGCGCCCACAGCGAATCCGGAGAAGGCAAGCTTAAGGTAAGCGTAAGAAGCGTAAGAAGCGTAAGAAGCGTAAGAAGCGTAAGAAGCGTAATAAGCGTAACATGCGTAATAAGCATAACAAGCATCAATAAGCAGAGCACTCGGCCCGTACTGTAGACAGGACCGTACTTGTCAGGATGCTCGTCCTTCCCTGCAGAAACCTTGCCCTCTCTCCCGAATTCCCTCGACCACCTCCCCTGGCCTTGTCGTAGCCCAGTCAAGCTCAATTTACCCGAGGCTTGGAAAGCAAGTAAATAAACCAATCAACCACCCACCCAACCAACCGATCAATCGATGCCTGCATGCGCACTTGAGAAGCTATCTCTGCGCCGACGGAGCAGCACAGTAGTGTGGTGGCACAGTATCACCACCCACCGTCTGCTCTAATCTTTGCACTCCGACCCAGACCTCCAAATCTGCCACTGCCACTGCCTCTGCGCCTCGCTCGCAGCATCCCCCCTCTCGCCTGGCCACCCTTGTGACTCCCCGTCCGCGCCCTCAGGTACAGATCCGCACGCCCTCGCGACTTCACGGCTCGTGGTCTTGGCTTCCATGCAGCACCATGAATCGCTCGTTCAGCATTGGGGCGCGCCGAGAAAATATGAATAGACGCGGCTGCGCTCACCCCGGAGACTTTATTACCCCACCGGGCGGGGCCGCCGCGGCGCAGGAGCGGGCGTTCCCATTGTAGGTCCACTGTACCGGACCTGCCTGTATTCAGCATCGAATGCAAGCTGGGGGAGCGGGTGAGAGATGGTCTAGCTTATTGATTTAACCTCACAAACCGTGGACTGACTAAACGATCCCCAGGCCTGCCTGGAACCGATTCGACTTCGCAGGACCGCCTTGTCTATCAGGGCCCTGCCGGGACCCACACTCATCGCGCTCGACTATTGAGGAGGCGATGGAAGAGAAATTCGGGCAGTGATGGGCACGGGCAGGTCACAATGGGCGGGGCAGGTCTGGTGTGGGTGATGTGAAAGGGGCCCCCTCCTCTCCGTCTCTGCCTGATCCAGTGTCCGCCAGAGTCGAAGAAAGAGAGCGCAGCACAGCACGCGAGGGGGAGCGGAGAGTCCATGATGAGGATCTGCACCAGATCGTACCGCGCAGAACCTTTCTACGATCACCCCCTCGGCGAACGGGGCTCGGGCCGTCTTGAGCGCGGGCTGATTGATTCGTGGTGCGAGCAGAGCGACGAGCCGGACTGGAATGGACTCGGTGATGGGGATCCCAGAGAGCGGCAGCGAGGATCCGCTCTCCCGATTGAATGCAGCCGGACTTCATTACCCGCCCGCGGGAAAACATCAAGGCCCGGGGAACTGTGTACATGGAGGCCAGCAATCGCAAGGAGGGTCTCGGGGGACGCTGCTCGACGTCGGGCGCTCGAGTCCTCCTTGTCGCTCGCACGATGGTGGAGTCGGCGATTGAAGGATTCTCAGTAGCAGATGAGACGCCTCATTCTCGGTCCCCAGCGGCAGAGTGCATCGTCTTGCCGGGAGGGAATCTATACATCAACAGCTGTCAAAAGGCGGCACGGCACGGCACGGCACGACAAGGTACGGTACGGTACGGTACGGCACGGCACGGCATCTCCCTTGCGTGTCTGCCTAGAGAGAGTGGGGCAAAAGCATCTTGATGTTTGAGCTACCCAAAATACTTTTGGTTCGGTATGAGCACGAGCACCGTTGCTGATGAGGTCCCCGGCCATGGGATGACCATGCAACAGACAGACGAGTGTCGTCGAACTCCTCCCTGGACGCCTGTTGACACCTGCAGGGGTTTCTCTGTATACTAATCTACTAACAATCCTTGGATGGGATCAGCGTGTGGCTAACCCCCCCCCCCAGTGTAATCTTGCCCTTGCCCACACGTCCCTCCCGCAAGATCATCCGAACTCTTTCAATTGTGTCAGAGGGACAGGAGATCCGCTCAACACACATGGCGCTCATTTCCAGCGTGATCGGAACGGAGAGTCGTGCACGGCGCAGCACAGTGTCTCCTGGGCTGCGCCCCGAGGCGATTGGAGAGACCAGGAGCGATATCTCCAAAATAGGGTTCGCACTTCTCTCTCCTCGCGATTTGATTGAGCCGGGCTAACAACGACCGTCTGACTCGAAGGAGCGTGCATGGCGGCGGCAAGAATCGAAAAGTAAACACCACCGGGATGTGGTCCGATACGACTCTACTGCCTGCAGGCGCGTACCGACACTCTGCAATGGCCTTCCAGAAAAGAAAAGAGGAGGTTCCTCGCATCTCTCCGCAGCATGGTACCCGGCCTTCGTTTGTGCCTCCCCGAGCGCGTGACCCCAAGTTCATTCCATGGCGAGCGTGGAAACGTGGAGTCGCACACGGACGGAGGTATAGGAAGTGTTCCGCATGCCTGCCGCGGTAATCGCGTGCATGACGTGAGAGGAGATACGTGATAGGGGCCAAGTACTCCTCTGGTCAACATGTATTCCTTCAGGTACCGTGCAGCTGCAGTACCAAGAATAGATATCTGATCTGACCTGACCCGTCGTCGTGACGCCTCAACTTCACTTGCTGCCTTGACCTTGAGCCTTGACATGTTTTCTCCCGGAGAGATGGTCCAGAAAGGCTTGGGGTCCAGGAATACACCTCAGCCGCCTCATTTCAAGGACTCGGTGGTGCTCACCAGTTCTGGCATTTGCTCTCCGCTGGTGAAGCACTTTTCGCAGAGCTTGGCCCTGCCGAAGCGCCTGACTTTCCATTGAGGTATGTATGGATCAAGCCAGCGCCCTCGCAGACGAGAATTCAGCGCCATGCACGTACAGGCTTCATAAAAATAGCATGTTGTCCTGTTGCACGGAGATATTTGAGAGATGGATATGTGCCGGGATGGGGCAGGCCAATGCAGAATGGCTAGCCTCCAAGGCCGGACAGCGAGGACGGTGCGCTGCTGGCTCTGGTAGGGCGACGGCGAAGGAGGCTCGAGGACGCCAGAATAAAGAATCAGCTGGGTCTGAGACTCGGCAGCTTTCGAATCAGAGAGTTCGAGGACACCGTCGCCAGTGTCGAAACTGCGTTCTGTGGCGTCCAACCTGGAGGCTTGGATGTCTATAGCGGTGGTGTAGAGGGAAGTTACCTCGCAGTCTCGTTCGTGTATATGGGATTGGAAGGGTTTGGAGAGTGCTCAAGTTCTAATGGTGGACACATGTCAAGAGTACCCGATGCCCTCTGGAGATTTTGGCCTCGGATTTGTCTCTGCGGATCTTGTCGGCAAGCAGCGACGATTGTCTGGCCAGAGAGTAACATGCTGGTGGGCTCGAGAGCCTGCTTGAAAACGACTTGAGGGATTTCGGAAAGGGCGAATTTGGTTTGTAACCTGCCAGATATTCAACTTCGCTCTGGCGGGCATCCATGGGGTTCAGTAGCAAGGAGTCCCCGTCCTTTTATTTGGTAGCAGCGCTGCTCAAAAAAGGTCTTTTCATCAGATTCTCCTCCGATGTATTCGCGCTAGATCGCTACTATTTTGGTATAAAATTGCATTTCTAGACCTAAAAAATCATAGTCATCTCGGATTCTGCTCATCTGTTCAACTATCAAAAGTAGATTTCGACATTTGACTACTCTTTTTATTCGTCTCTCGATCATGGTACCTTCGATTCAAGGGGCTGATACTTCTAGTATTTAGTCTTCACAGGCTAGTATAATCTCAGATTTGCTATTGCGATAGATATCTCAAGCAGCCTACGAGGTTGGCATTGTTTCTATATTCCTCCAGCGTTAAATACGTTCTCAGTTCCCTTCTGGTCTACGTCTTTTCTCATTTCACAATGCTTACTGTAAACCTAGATTCTCTAACTGTTAGCTCGGATGTCTCTCCTATCCAACTCGGCTAGTCTCCGTTTCTGTTCCTCTCTTTCTTTCGTGCTTGCATTTACATTGAAGTGGGATGAATGGATTTCTTTAAACAGGTCACTTGCAGTGATGCCCTTCAGAGGAGCTGGAAATGACCCCGTGATGTCGGTTGTCAATTCGTCAGTGTTGATCTGTATCGGTAGATGAGCCCGTAATACCAGGACTATCGAGTAGCGATATCCATGTGGTGAAATCCCAGTCTCGTGGGAGATGGAAGCATCGTTTGGGTATGAACAAACTCGGTGGTTGCCAGCGTTGTAGCGACCGTTTGATAACCTCTCTAGCTGGCGACCAACGAGCAGACTGCCCACTGGGCTTTCATAGCTTTTCTCGATAGAGAACCAGAGATTATTTCGAGTATCCCTGACTTCCAAGCCTGGCTTATCTCCCATGACGAGACTAAGTAATCCCAGGTCTGCATGACCTATTCAGCTGTGAGTATTTCAACTGTATGTTTTGGTCTATCTCGGGGTTAAAGAAACCATACTTTCAGCGAGAATCCGGCTCTGTGTTCCTCTGGACGCCTCGTATCTGAATAAACGTAGCATAGTCGCCGTTTCCTCGGCTCCCAGGGCTGTGCATGGCTTGGAATAAACCGTCAACGCCTCAGCAGGCAAATCCAAACTCTCTGCGACTTTTCCCAACGTCTCGTTCGAGAGACCGCTTGCTTCGGACCAGTATCTTGCAGCCGCTTCCTGCAACTCACGCGGGGTATTGTGAAGAGTTCGCAAAGTTATGAATTCCTTCTCGCCCTCAACATAGCTCCACCCTTCCTCACTTGCGCGCTGGGTTCGAAATTTGCTCTTGTAGTCTTGTGGCATGGCAAAGAATGCTCGACTTGCTTGTAGGAGATGCAGGTAGCTGGAGTGTAGAGAGTCGCTTGGATGCCTGTCCAGTTCAATCGTTGTCCAGCCCTGATCCGAGAGGGCAAGAACGTGGTCAGGACGAACTCGTGGCAACGCAACCGTTTTCAAGGGCGGCAGCTCACCGGCTCTAGCCAGTGCTTGATCCTCGCCTTTCTTTGTTGGCTGTTGGAGTCTGCGTCTGACCCTCAAAGGAAGGGCTCTAAGTGATAGTGTCAAGGTCATTGCGAGATATATCCGATCGCTCAAGGTACAGATACAACGAAAAAGCTGAGCATGGAAGAAGAGATGGGCACACCTGGTGCTTCGCAATGTTGCAAGGAGGAGGTTGACGTTAAGTGAGGTAAGATACCTGTAAGGTACAGAGTCACGGGTGGACAGTCACTCGTTAACAAGAAGGCTTAGCTCCAAGCCTCCACCCGCTGACCGGCCCAGTCGAGGCAGCAGTTTCCATGAATGTGGCTGACGCATAGTATCTTCCGACAAGGCCGACTTTGGAGTGTGATGTAAGATTCTATCGCGTCCCGACGTAGCGAGTCAAGCAAACATTCAATGCTCGGGCATATCCTGCGCCTCAAGTCCAACCATCAATCCTGCTTATCCTCGGAGGCTGCCGGGGAACTCTGTTGACAGATGCATGGGTTGGTGCAATGCGGTTCCGATGCTCTAGACCCGGATGCCGTAGCTCTCGTAAGGGAAACGCTCGAGACTCGGAAGTTTCACGCCCCATCCATCACCAACCTGTCCAAGCTGCTCTTCATCACCGATTGGTACCAAACCGATTCTACCGGCAAGAACTTGCTCCTCCCTTCCCTTGAACTCGATTGCAAGCTCAGGATGCGGGACCCAAACAATCCTCATCTTCGCCCTCCGTCCAGCCTCAACTCCAGGAACGGCATCTTCGAAAACCAGGCATTCCTCGGGCGTGATGGGTCTCTCGCCTTCTGGTAGGCTATCATTGATTGACTGGAGGGCCATCAGAAAGATATCCGGTGCGGGCTTTCCCCTACCCTCCTTCAACCGGGGATCATCTCCTAGGATGCGGCGATTGCTCGGGAAAACTCGGAATGTCTCGCTGGTCTCCTTGCTCTGAGCTTTCAGTGCAAAGTTTTCTTTGCTGGTGCTCGATGCCAAAGCTACATGGACTTTGTCGCCGTTTGTGTTGTACGCCTTCTCGAGATGCAAGAGAAGTGCTTCGACGCCGGGTAGAGGTTTACAATCCGGGAATCGGGAGCGCTGTATCTCTTTCTGCTCCTTGACATACTGCTCCCGGGAGATAGGGAATTGAGCCCATTCATAGAAAGGTCCGCCTGTGGAAGAACCCGGAACGCCCATGAATTTCGCTTTCACAGACCACGGCAAGTTTGGCCGCTGGTATCGGTCCAGGAGCATGTTTGCACACTCTGTGTAGATATCTTCCTACCGAGTGTCAGGGTTTTATCGCCAGAACGTTAGAAGCAGACCTTACCGTGTTGATGAGCAAGCCGTCCATGTCAAAGATGCAAGCCCGGACCGGCGCAAAACTACGCATCGTCAGACTCTATCGTAAGCGGTGTGGGGAACACGTACTCTGCTTTTGCGGGACACATCCTGATCGTTACTCTGTTTTGATTTCTGAAAGGAATGTCGGCTCAGAACATCAGAGTGTTTGTATGCGCCGGTGTCTCTCGGCTTTCTGTCTGAAAAAGATAGGAGGAGTGCGTGGCTCTTGGAGCTTAAAACTCGCCAAAGGCTGCGGGTCATTTGCTCGCTGTCAAAGTTCACACGTGAGAAACCAGATTTGTGCATTCTCCGTGATCTTGCAAATCTGAAGTTGGCCATCAAAGATGATCAAAGATGATCAGAGATGCTGCCAGAGATGCTGTCAGAGATGCTGGAGCATATCGGACGACTGATAAGAATGAATTCTCTTTGCCAGCCGCCGGTGGCTTCCTAGCAGACAGATGCGGGATGGGAATTATCTTGGGTAGGCGGATAATCAAATCGTCCGAAATCAAGACAAGCAGACAATTTGAAGTTGAGATATATATCAACGGTAGTCGGGTCAGGAATATCTGCAGATCAGACCCCAGGCTAGTGAGAGAAGAGGGATTCGAGGAGACTGCCCTGCGCTGCTTGACGTGATCCTGCTGCTGCCGTGAACGCCATAACATCTTGGAATCCTTGGACCGTCTGGACAGCTTCCCAGACGACGACGATCAGAGAAAGACTTGCTGGTGGGCGACGTCAACAATGGTCGTCGAGCAGTTAAAGTGGGGACCTGCTGCCCTTCCAAGCCAAAGGGATCGATCAATCTTCCCTCCGCCATCACCAGTCCCAATGTCTGCCAAACCTCCTCCGCCGACTGAACCTCATGCAAAGCGCCCCCCATCCTCAGCCATCGGGGCTGTCCTCCTCATAGCTCAGCAATTCGGCTCGCGAGGCCTAACCTTCATCGTCAACCAAATCCTGCTGCGCTACCTCTCTCCAGAAATCCTGGGGATATCTACGCAACTCGAAGTCTACTCCATCACCGTCCTCTTTTTCGCGCGGGAAAGTCTGCGCGTAGCCCTCCAGCGACAGCCAGATAGCCCCGACTCGGACAATGCTTCCTCGAAGGACCCGCGAAAGGAGAAAATACCGAAAGGTCACGTGGACGCGAGCACGAACGCCGGACGTATACAGGCCATCGTGAACCTCTCTTATGTTTCCATCTTCCTGGGGGTCCTGTTTGCTTTCTTCGTGGGATGGTTGTATCTATACACGCTGGCGAAGGGAGATGCGACTGTGCTGGAAACGCCGTATCTCAGAGAGGCGTTGAGGTTGTATGCCATGGCGGCCATCTGGGAATTACTAGCCGAGCCCTGCTATGTTGTTGTGCAGCACAGGTCGAGGTTCGGCGTGCGGGCCTCAGCAGAACTGACAGCGACCTTCTCGAGGTGTCTCGTTACTTGTGGCTCTGCAATCTGGGCTTCTCGGACTGGGAGAGATCTAGGAGTCTTGCCGTTCGCCCTCGGTCAGGGCATGTACGCCTCGTCGTTGTCACTGGTGTACTATGTCAAAGTATGGCCTGTCGCCGCCGATGGAGGCTTCTCTCTTCTCGCAACGAAGATATACTCAAGGTGAACCCACATTCATCACCAGAGTCCGGTGCTAACATGTCATCAGTGACGCCTCGGCATTCGTCCTCTCCTACCTCCCCTGGCCCCTTTTGAAACTCGGAGGGAGCTTCTTCATCCAATCTGTGCTCAAACATGTGCTAACGCAGGGCGACACCATCCTGATCGCCGCTCTCGCGTCTCCACGAGCGCAAGGAATCTATGCCCTCGCGAATAACTACGGCGGTCTTGTTGCCCGGCTCCTCCTCCAACCCATCGAAGAAATCAGCCGCAACACATTCGGTAAGGTGCTCTCCTCGGTCGACGGAAAGCCAGCCAAGGACCGCGTCATGGAAGTCCGCCAAATGCTATTCATGCTCTTGCGTTCTTACGTCCTATTTTCGCTCTGTGTGGTGGCGATTGGACCGACGGTTGCTCCATTGCTGTTGAAGATCGTGGCGGGCTCAAGCTGGACTTCTTCTGGGGCTGGACATGTACTAGCTACTTACTGCTACTATATCCCGCTTTTGGCTGTCAATGGCTTGACGGAGGCTTTTGTTTCGTCTGTTGCTACAAAGTCGGAGATCCATAGCCAGACATTCTGGATGTTTGCATTCTCGGCTGGGTTTGCTGGTGCTGCTGTAGTCTTCCTACGAATTCTGGAGCTAGGAGCTGAGGGGTTGGTATGGGCCAACGCCCTCAACATGCTCTTCCGCATTGTCTGGAGCACGGCGTTCATACAAACCTACCTAAAGCGTTATGACAGCAGCCTCGAGCTCAACCAGCTCATTCCCAAACCCGTGAGCATCGCTGCTGGAGTCGGAACATACGCCGTCCTCGCACAACTCGAAACAGGCTTCATGGGCGGTATCACCGACATCATAAAAAGCGGTGGCGTATCAGCAATTTTCGTGATTCTTGTGTGAGTCTCCATGATCGTATCTACGCATATGTACACTTGTTTACTTTTGCTTTTGCTAACCAAACCCCAACAGCGCCACATCCGAACGAGCACATTTGCTTTCATGCTTCCGGGCATTCCGCGGCCAGGGGGGGGGATTAAAACAATACTAGATCAAGAACGAAATGAGAGCCTCTCAGTCGAAGGTGATCTTCTTCGCCTTCTTGGTCATGTCTACATCTTTGGCGAATGCGCCGTAGGCCTCGTGCTCCTTGCGCTTCACCGTGGTACCGAATTTTAGAAGGTCGGCTGGGACTTCTTGGCTTGCTGCTTTAAGAACGTTGATCAATCTGGGAATTGTTTAGCATTGCGCAAAAAAGCTGCGGAGTGGAGATCTTACGACCCAGAGAGAGCTTTGTCCTGCTCTGTGAAGAAGGTGATGGCTAAGCCGTCCAGGCCAGCTCTGCCAGTTCTCCCAATACGATGAACGTAGTCCTCAACCGTAAGAGGGAAAGTAACCTGTGAACAGATTAGTGAATGAATTGTAAGGTCTCAGATATCTATTAGTTTTGATACATACGTTGATAACCAGCTGAACAGCTGGAATATCTAAACCTCTAGCAGCCACATCAGTAGCCACCAGGATTGGCGTAGTTCCCTTCTTGAAAGCATCCAAACTCCTCGTCCGCTGCTCCTGGCTTAAGTCACCGTGAATACCAGCCACGCGGAATCCCTTCAACTTAATGAAACCCTCCAGTCTGGTCGCCTCCTTCTTGTAAAGCGCAAAGACCAGGATGCGGTCGTCTTTCTGTGCTCCACTTTGGTATTGCTTGAGAAGCTGCAATAAGCGGAACTCCTTCTGTCGTCCGTCCATTACCTCGACTTTCTGCACGATACGAGTATTGGCACGGAGGTCTCCTGTCGGGTTATCGCCAATGGCAATCTTGACTGGGCTTGTCATGAATGTAGACGCCAAGGCTCTGACAGATTCGGGCCATGTAGCTGTGAACATGAGAGTCTGACGCTGTCCAATAGGGAGGGTCATATTGATGATCTTTCTGATCTCCTCCTCAAATCCTTTATCTAGCATACGATCTGCCTCGTCTAAAACAACATATTTCGCCCTGCTGAGATCCGCACAGCCTTCGTTGATCAAGTCGTTCAATCGACCTGGCGTCGCAACGACAATATCTGCAATCTTTAACGCTTGTCGCTGTTGATCTTTTGGGACACCGCCATACACACAGACAGCCTTCAAGCCAGAGACACTTGCCAACTCCATAATCTGATCATAACTTTGCATCGCCAATTCCCGAGTTGGTGACACAATAACAGCTCTAGGGCCCTTATTTCTCTCACTTGCTGGGAGAGCCAATATGCCGCGTACGCAAGGAACCGCGAATGCCATAGTCTTTCCCGAACCAGTCTCTGCTACTCCGATCACATCTCGGCCAGACAGTAGGAATGGCCATGCTGCGGCTTGTATAGGTGTAGGGGCTTTGAAGTTCTTGAAGGGAGCTCGTTGCGCCGGGTCGGAAATGGGCAGGAAGTCGAAGGTGGTTAAGGGTCGGAGTTTGGTAAATGTAGGAAGAGGGTCGGTAATGGAGATGAAGTTATCCTTGAGGAACTTGTCGACTTCCGCTTGAGGAAGAGCAGTCAAGCCAGCGGCCTCAGTGTATCCGCTGTCTGAGCATCCGATGACAATTGGCGCAGAAGTCTTGGACTTCAACTTGATTTCTGGGGCTGAAGCGTAGAATTCTGTAGCATCTTCTAACCGTCCCTTCATCGCCTTCTTCAAAGCCTTTGCTTTGGCCTTCTCTGCCTTCTTCGCAGTTTTCTCGTCGACCTCATCGACCACCTTCGGGTCCTCTCTAGCCTCCTTAGAATCCACAACTGTCTCTACCGGCTCAGCCTCTGCCAGCTTCTTGAGCTTCTTCAGGCGCTTCTTCTCCTTCTTGGCTGCCTTTTCCGCATCGACATCTGATGCTGAAGTAACGGCCTCAGTGGTATCTGGCACCTTTGTCGCAACCTTCTTGCTTTCCTTTTTGCTCTTCTTCGAAACTGGCGCATTTTGCTGGGCCAGCAGTCTTCCTGGTTGAATCCCGGCGTCTTCTAAGGTTCGTTTGCCCATTGTTGACGGTGGTTATTGGTGGGTTAACATTCTGAATGGTCGCGTTCCATGATAACGAAAAGAACCCCAAAATTTTAACAGCGGCGATAAGCTTCCGGCGCTAGAGCCCTAGGCATCTAGATATGTGATTTCTTAAGCTTCAAGGTTCTATTGCTACTGCGGAAGGGTTCAGTGGTGCTAATATATAATTTAGTTCTTCATGTGAGGTTTAATCTCTTCCTTTTCAAAGGCTTAGTACAATTTCAGTGTCCAAAACAGTCCCATAACATCTATGGTCGAGCTCCATGTACCCCCGCACCATCGTTCTCCCAGATGAAAACTAATTTCATCTCATGCACATCTCTGTGTGCGCCATTGTGGCATGAAGCCTTGAAAAGTCAACTTTGCTAATTGTTCATATTCCATTTCAGATACGAGATAAGTCCCAGAACTCCCAACGCCTCCTAATGTCAATAGATCTTTAGATCACGCAGTGACGGTTCGAGATGCAGTGGGCTCCATCACGGTCTCTACATCAATCTTTGGCATGCTGGAGCCGGTTCCACCTAAGTCGGTTGAACGAGCTTTGGGATTCTTGGAGTAGTAGTTCGTGATGGCGGATTTGATGGCGTCCTCAGCAAGCATAGAGCAATGGACTATTCACAAGTTAGCTAATGCTATGAGTGTAGATATGATAGCAATCAACATACGCTTTACCGGCGGTAGGCATAGCTCTTTCGCAATCTCTGTATTGCGGACTCGACCAGCCTCCTCCAAAGTCATACCCCGGACCAACTCGGTCAGATAGGACGACGAAGCAATCGCCGATCCGCAACCGAAGGTTTTAAACTTGACATCAGAGATTGTGTTATTGGAGGGGTCAACTCGAATCTGTAGCTTCATCACATCTCCGCAAGCTGGCGCACCAACGAGACCAGTCCCGACATCTGTATCGGTCTTTGACATGCTGCCAACATTTCGCGGGCGAGAATAATGATCAAGGACCTTCTCGTGGTACTGCCGTCGGCCTGCTACGGCGAAGGAGGATATAACTTGAGGAGCTGTGAGTCTGGTGGCGGGTCGAGCAGAGACCGATAATGCTCTACCAGTAGCTCGGGGTGCGCTCGATAAAACTCTTCGAAACATCGTGGCGGTAACAATCTATCGTGAGAGTGTTGTGTATACAGTTGCAAGGTGTGAAGACGAGGGCGGTGTCTTGTGGTGTTGATGAAGAAAGGTTCTGGGGTGCCTCGAGTCGATGATCTTTATCAGATCAAGCGGAGATCACTAGTGTGGCAAAGATTGGCGAATTCTCGAAAATTGAATCCGCCGTTGCTCCGCTGCGCACGTGGTCACGCGTTCTTGAGACGTGTGAAGGACCAGGCGTGGACTTGGACTTTGGAAATGATGTTTAGCTGAGTACTAAATTCTGCTTGATTTTTGTCTGGATGAAGGTAGAAAAGAATAAATACTTAATGTTTTCTTGCATCGTTCAATACTTGATATTGAAGCTACAAAGCAAGACATTCATCCATTATGACTGGGGTGCCCCTGTTAGTGTTTGTCTGGTTTGCTTTCGCACCGCGTCAACATATTCCTTCTGGCCTAATTCTATTCCATCTGTGAAATCTGTCGAAGTACTCAAGCTGCAACAGACACAAAAGCCTGTACTGCCAAAATGTCTTGTATGCACATAAATGCAGCAGGTAAAGTCCTAATTTCTTTCCTATCAACGGCTGGTATATAACAAATCAAATGCCCTGGACATACTACCCCGCCATGTCTATTCGCATGCTATTTTTCCTACCCCAGGGACATCTGAAATATATAACAACTACCAAGATTCTGGCTAACACTTTGAGTAGAGCTGTGCCCCCCGGGAGTCTCTCAATCTGTCTATCGGGAAGACTGTACACAATGCTTTGACTCCATAGTAAGTATCACTCTTTCCCCAGCCTCGTCTTTCAGGTTCAAATAGACAAGGCTCTACTCTCGCTGGAAAAATCTGTATAGCTCATACGAAATTTCAGGATGATTCTACCGGACTCGATGTCTGTCTTCACTGTTTCAACGGTGGCTGTACCGGAGATAGA
Organism: Diplocarpon mali; assembly: GCA_024741835.1. Classification (NCBI taxonomy): domain Eukaryota; kingdom Fungi; phylum Ascomycota; class Leotiomycetes; order Helotiales; family Drepanopezizaceae; genus Diplocarpon; species Diplocarpon mali. The sequence goes on along the minus strand of JAENRP010000119.1, from coordinate 28,111 downwards.
AAGCATGCCGCCCTACACCACATTGTTAAGTCCCACCCGTTGGTCCTCAATATCAGGCGCACTCGAAAGGTGATAGTTCGCGATGAACCTCCCTATAAAATCTCGAAGTTGTCAATTACTGCGGAAACGGATGCGGATAAGTACGACTATGAGACGACAGTCCGGTGCTATACATGTAACATCGATAATGTGAATAAGTCGGAAGGAAGGTTGGCGGCGGTAGTAGACGGGGTCATGAAAGCAAACACTTTCTCCAGACAAGAAGAAGTTAAGGCTTGGGAGCAGGTTTTCACCTCTTGCGAACATATCCTCACTCTTCAGCAATACGCCGCTAGGAAGATTGAGTCGCAGGACCTTGGCCACTGCTCTCTGTGCGATTTGAAGGAAAACCTCTGGCTATGCCTGGAATGTGGCAACCTGGGATGTGGGCGCGCTCAGTTTGGAGGAATGCAAGGTCATTCGCATGGTTTGGAGCACAGCCAGACCGCAGGACATGGAGTCGCGGTAAAACTAGGATCGATCACGCCAGAGGGAACAGCGGATGTGTACTGCTACACATGTGACGAGGAGCGTATCGATGACGATCTCGGCGCCCATCTTGCGCACTGGGGGATTATTCTAGCTGAGCGGGAGAAGACGGAAAAGACTTTGACTGAGATGCAAGTAGACGAAAATTTGCGATACGAATTCACCATGACCGATGAAGATGGTCACGAACTCGAAAAACTCTTCGGGAAAGGCTTTACAGGTCTGAAGAACTTGGGAAATAGCTGCTATCTCGCGAGCAGCCTGCAGTGCTTATTCTCATTTCCTCAGTTTCAAGAGCGTTATTACCTCCAAGAGACAGATCTTCCGATGGTAGACGATCCAGCTCAAGACTTAGAGACTCAATTGCGGAAACTTGCCGACGGTTTACTTTCTGGAAGATACTCGCGCCCAGATCCAGATGTCCGAACCGAGGACTCGAAGCTCGCGTTCCAGCGAGGCCTGGCTCCCGCAATGCTCAAGGTTCTTATCGGAAAAGGGCATGCCGAGTTCTCGACAATGAGACAACAAGATGCTTTTGAACTTCTTCTTCATCTGTTTAAATTCATCACACGCTCCCAACATAAGGCACCTCTGCAGGATCCAACGCAATCATTTCGGTTTGTTATGGAGCAGCGTCTACAATGCTTGAGCTGCAAGAAGGTCCGTTACCGTACCGATGAGCAAGATAATATCTCGGTTCCAGTGCCAGTCAGAAAAATGGCGAAACCAGAAGGCAGGGACGTGGATGAAAGAGCAGACGAGTATGAGGCTGTCACTTTAAAGGAATGCTTGGATATTTTTACCGGTGCAGAAATCGTGGAGCTCACATGTGCTTCCTGTGGCGGTAACGATGGATTCTCCAAGCGATCATTATTTAAAACATTCCCAGATGTTCTCGTCATAAACGCCCGAAGATTTTCTCTGATCAATTGGGTTCCTACCAAACTTAACCTTCCGGTCATTGTTGGTGATGAGCCATTCAAGCTGGACGACTATAGATCTCCAGGCCACCAGGACTCCGAGGAGCTGTTACCGGAGGATGCTAGCGAAGGCAAGAAGCCATCGTTCGTAGCCAACGAGGAGGCCGCTCAGGCTCTGCAAAGCATGGGATTTCCACGTAACCGTTGCGAGAAGGCACTACACGCTACTGGAAATACCGACTCGAACTCTGCTATGGAGTGGCTTTTCGCTCACATGGAGGATGCTGATATCGACGCCCCGTTGGATCTTGGCAGCGGCGACGCAGGTCAAGCTGGTGCCGACCCTGAGAAAATCGAGACTCTGGGCGCAATGGGTTTCGGTCCTCCCCAAGCCCGCAAGGCGCTGAAGGAGACAGGAGGCGATATGGAGAGAGCTGTGGAATGGTTATTTAGTCATCCTGACGAACAAGGTGATTTTGAGGAAATCCCAGCGGCCGGCGCAGCTCCGAAGAAGGAAGCTGGAAGTAGCTCATTACCTGCTACATTCCAGCTTCATTCTATTATCTGTCACAAGGGTACTAGTGTCCACTCTGGGTAAGTCCAGTCAAAATATACCCTATTTTCTTCCAAAACGCGTTATCTAACAGAGTTCCAGTCACTACGTAGCCTTCGTCTGTAAGCTTATCCCTGGTGATAGCACTCCCCAATGGGTTCTCTTCAACGACGAGAAGGTTGTCAAGGCCACAGACGTGGAGGAGATGAAGAAGTCTGCATACGTGTACTTTTTCCAGCGAAAGTAGTGAGGCGGCTGGCGGGCATGGCGTAGATATTATCGGCGTTGATGATACAAAATTCACTAGAGCGAGCGAGCGAGCGAGAGGCGTTGTCACAGTCGCATGGGACCTATGAGATGACGATTATGAGAGATTTGACTTCATGAACACGCTTCCTCGGACGAGCATTGTATTTTAAATGTGGGATATGCAGCGTGAGACCGGCATGACCAAATATTTTATCCGCTGTTCACGCGATCGCAGCATTGGGATTGCGTGTGAGTGAGTGAAATCAGCATGCTCTTTGGCCAAGCAAAGAACAAGTGGGTATCTGATTTAACGGTAGAAGCTGCGATAACGGCTAGCAATTCTGAAAAATCTGTGCGAACTTTCCTTGCTTTTCTGTATCTAGATTATCTCCTCCTCAGCAACATAGTGGAGATATGCTCCCAGGAGCTTGATGCCCTCAATGTAGTTTCTCTTGTCGAGCTTCTCGTTCACAGAGTGAGCGGCATCAGTCGAGCTACCCATCGGGAGCAGCAGAACATTCTTGCCGGTGGCTTGCTCGAAGGTCAGTGTCACTGGAATACTGCGGGAAATCATCAGTTTCACGAATGTGACTGTGTAGAGTAGATCTTGACGTACCTTCCACCCTCTCTAGTCAGATCAGGCTTAACACCCCACACTCTCTCGACCGCCTTCCCAGCAGCAGAGAAGTTCCAGTGCTTAGGGCTAGCAACCCACCACTTTCCTGCATGTTGCAGAGTTGCCTTGAAGGAGTTTTTGCTGCCCAGCTTCTTGAACTCGTCGTTGAGATACTTAAATACAAGCTTGTCGACATCATTTGGCTCCATGTTTGGTACGGTTCGGATAGAGAACTTTCCAATGACTTTAGCTGGAATGACGGTCTTCGCACCGGGTTGCGAAAATGCGCCTTCGATACCGTGGACAGAAAGGGATGGGTATCTCCACCGGGCCATAAGAGTCTTCTCTTTATCGGGGTGTATGGAGGTCTCGCTACCAAGGGACTCGTAGAGGTTATCCATGGTGAAAGCGATTTCTCCGTACAGTGACTTCTCTTCCTCGGTCAAAGGAGCGACTAGCTCAGCCAGACCTGGTATTTGGATCTTGCCGTGTGTGTCGACCAAAGTTCCAAGCACTCGCACCAAATCCGTCATCGGCTCTTGAGCTGTTCCACCAAACACACCGCTGTGGAGATCTTGACCCGGGCCAGAGATCTCAACTGAGTAGTAACTGCATCCACGGAGACCGTATGTCAAACATGGCTTCTCGGTTCCAAGCCAGTAGTTATCCGATATGCAGACCGCATCTGCGTCAGCAAAATATTTCTTGGCTTCTGCGTTAATGAAGTCGTCCAGACCTTCAGAACCATATTCCTCCATACCCTCAAAGCACATCAGTAAGTTGACAGGGAAATCAACACCCGCCTTCTGATGAGCCTCAATGGCGTTCAACCATCCCAGTACTGGTCCCTTGTCATCTGTGCTACCTCGGCCATACATGCGTCCCTTGTCGTCCACGGTAAGCTCAAACGGCTCCGTGGCCCATCCATCCTCCTTTCCAGCAGGCTGAACATCATAATGCCCATACACCAGAATCGTTCTCTTCTTTGTGTCGTTTCCGTAGCGAGCAATCACAACGGGCGGTAGCTCTAAATGCTCCTTTCCTGGCTGGGGTCCTAATGGTCGTTGCTCTACCTCTGCACCTAAAGTCTTAAGCTCGTCTGCGAGGAATTGTCCCATGCGGACGACATCTGGGCGACGCTCCTCGTCGGCAGAGATGGAGGGGATAGCGACGGCTTTTCGCAGACGCTCTATGAAGTGATCGGTCAGATCATCGACCTGCTTGAAGTAACCGTCCAGTTGGGGAGCCATCTTCCGGGCTTGGTGAGAGCGGACTCTAGCTGTCAAATAGGTCCGCGGTAGGGATCTAGGGAATCGGTGCGTGTGTACGGAAGTTTTGAGTCGGAGGTTTCGAGTGCAGATGCGAACTGATGGGGATGTAAGTCTGGAGGGAAACTGGAAGATAAACATGATGAATCCCGTACCTACCTCCTAAAGTACTAGTGGGGTAACTGTGTGCTCCCCCCTCCTTCCTCTTCTGTCGGTCTAATTGGCTACAGCTGACTAAGGAACGTACAGGCGGGCGCCGGCACGTACAACGATGTCGCGTCACGTGATTGCACCCGCTCCAGCTGGGAGCTAGGAACCTCAGGTACCCCTACCTACCTACATCGTATACACAACACACACAACACACACATCACACACAACACACACAACATACACAACATACACAATACTGTCCGCACCTCAGCACTTCACATCCAAGCCAATCTCGATTCCTAAATCGGAATGCTGAAGTCGGAATTGACCCCATCTCCCAACGGTACGTGTCAAGCACGATAAACCAAGTTTGGCAAATCTCCCTAGGCGACAGCTACCTTACGCCCGGTACAAGGAGTCCCCAAAGGCGCGGGGGTCAACTGAATGTTCGTGAAGGGACTCGGAGCTGGACCGCCGTTCAGTGTCGAGATTCGGTGCCTTTCAGACCTTCGGATTTCTGCGCGGGCACGCCTTACTGGTTGGTTGCAGTGCTTTTCTCTTATCGCTTGACTGCTTGCTGCTGCGCTCTGCTCTGAAGCAAAGAGGATGATGATATCAGCTATTCCTCCAAAGTGGTCAGCTGTTGTTGTCCTCAGCCAGTCCTGGAGCCTATCGGCTGCTAGTATTCGTCCTGATTGCTATTCAAGTCTCCTCGGTGCAGAAAGATTCCCAGTTCCCCAAATCAGTGTCTCATGAGTGCATGGGTCATGGCTTTTCAAAAGTATATTCTCAACTTCCTGCCTCATTCCCATTCCCTACAAAAGAGTGACTCTAGTCATCAGCCCTGCATCAAACCAACACACTATGCCTGTGTACGGCAATGATTGGTACCTACCAGCTACACTCTGGAGTGCACTACGGATGCACGTTGTCGAATAATGTTTTGATTCAACGCTTCCATCGTCCCTCTCAAGAGCAAGCGAATCCTCCCGCTTAGCCTTACCATCACATCAGACTGGTCGCAAGAATGATGTAGCGTAGGAGCTGAGAGCAGGACGGGTCCGCTTCAGCCCCATTTATGCACTTCTGTTCACCCACCCCCGGCTGTATTGAACGTCACATCAGCAGCAGCAGAGCCCTGCATTTCAACAATGTTGCCTACTGTACTGCAGCAAATGCTATCCTCCTCGTTTATTGTGCCGCAAAAGCTCAACGTACGGCACAGAACGCAGCGAAGCGCCAGGGCAGAGTTATTAGAGACTGTGAAGGTGTTTGCCTCGTCGAGGTGTACCGCTATGAAGTGCACTTTGTGTGCATCCCTTTACCAAAGGGCAAATTTATTGGAATATGCATGTAATCCGGAGAATTCCGAGGCAGAAAGTGCCAAAGTGCATTCCACAGCGCCCTGAGGACGAGGGAAACCTTTCAAAAGCCACCGCACACAGAATAACTCGTCCAATCACACTTTTACAAGATTTCAAGCCTGATAGATTGTTTCTCTTGCTTTGGCGAAAGTCGTCATCGAGCAGATGAAAGAGAATGCCGAGTAGGGGAGAACAGCCACGGTGTTGACTTCTGCCTACTGGAACAGGTCGGGATGAAACTTGCAGAAGGGCATAAGCTGGATCGTGAGTCTATGCTGGAGGGTATTCCGGAGCCGCCTCAGTTAGGAGTATTGGTTGTATAACAATCTCCGTAGCCCTCCCAACTACTGTATTGAAGTATGCTAATTTCTCATTCATTCTTATCTGCCTGAAGTGCTTTCTTGTATCTGTAATTTTACACCTGCCATGAATGTTCGTGTTGTATGTTGCAGCCAAGCTGAACCAGAACAGTCCGGCTGGTATTCATTCTTCAAGAAAGAAATGTGCCAGAAACGCTGACTATCTGTTACGTGGATCTTTGAAGTCGACCTGCATCACTATTCCAGGCCCTGCTCTATGATCACCATGATCTCGAAGGCTGCCGAACAATCCACAGCCTTCTGCGATCTTCAAACACACACTGTGCAATCCGCCCTTGACAATGTTTGTCCTACAGTTGCTATATCTACTGCGCTTCCTCCATGTGGAGAGACAGAGAGGATTTCTACCCCTGACACTACCACGGCTCCGGAAAATCCGCTTTCAAGTACCGACTCAGATACTGATGGTCCATGCGGTGTGACAACTAGACCAGTCAACGGCGAGGGCACATTAGAGGAGATATCGCACAACGCCAGTGATGCCGTTCACAAATCGATATCAGGATATGAAATAACCACTCAACAAGATGAGCAATTCGTTTGCACTAGCGAGATGGTTTTGAACGGAATCGAGCATAACTTCGGGACATGGTACAACCCCAGCGCCAAATATAGCTTCCCCTATCGAGACCTTCTCGCTTGCAATGGTACCTATCCCTCTTCAGCGTCCTCACAGTGAAGCTCACTAAGTGTGAAGGCGGCTTCGAACTTGGGTTCGAGCGCAGAGAAGAGATCCGAACTTCCACATGCTGGTCGACAACAACGACTATCGACAGCGGAGATCAAATAGCTTTGCAAGTAGTGGTAATGAAAAGTCTAGACTCCTAAAGCCCCCCATTCTCTCGCCTTGCACAGATCTGGATGTGTCTGGCTTAAAACATGCTTGCATACATGCTCCGACAAACAGATATAGAAAAACTAGCTTCCGAGGCCTAACATTGTCCTTTGACGACGCTGCTTCTGGCCGCCACGACGCTAGGGTATTTCTACTACAGGGCTGATGAAGGCATGAATGTATTGGAGTACTGTTCTGATATGGTAGCCGAAGTATATTCGGTCTATGTCGAGCTTCCAGCTGAGTCCTCGTCGGACTTCGGGGTCTCTGGGAGGCTCGAAAGGGTACACTCCCAACATGAGATTTGGACGCCCGTGAAGAAAGTGGCGGCCCAGCTAGGAGGAATCTTTGAATGGATGAGGGATATATGATCATGTAATTCTGTACTGTCCTGCTTCGGATCTTCGAGTATTTGGGGAAAAACAAAGGTCGATGTGGCCGATTATTGCAGTAGCGAATATGGGGTTCACAACATCGAAGAATGAGAAGCGCAGTAATGAAACCCTTTTTCCATCAAAGACCAAGGTTGAAAAGTCGTGGAATCTTAAACGAGAAGACACTTTCTTTCTTTCTCTCTCCATTACATTCCAGCGAAAGGAGGCCAGGACGTTTTTTCTATGATGCCTGGGCGCTCTTGAGCAGGATCAGACCCGGGCATGTCTTTCGCTGCGTTATCAGACTACATCTTCTCTGTTCATAATGACCATACATATCAAGTGCCAACACTAGACAGTTCACCACATAGAAAACCAGTGATGGTGTTGATCAAAAGGCCCGAGAAACACCCTCAAACCCGGCATATCTACACGGTCTAAGCTTGCATTCTTTTTCAGCCATGTCATTTTATATATGTGTATGTATTTATATACTATGAAAGCGATACCGTGTTATCGAAGCACATTCTGTGATGTAGAAATGATACCACAGTTGGAGTTGACATAGATTCTACATGCTGCTGGCATATTCAACAGCAGATGAAGACGGGTGGAAATTTTTCCCTATCTTGTTTTCTCAGGATGAAGTTTTCGATTATATGAGCATCCTCCCTCTCGTGCCACGATTTCCATAGTAGTGCATCGAAGTATCAGGTTTACCCCACCCAACGCTATCCTTGAATTTCTAGTTGCACGAGAACAAAGACTTGTCGGTATCTATACACATATGTTTTGCATTTGCAGGGCGCCCTGTGAGTGACCTACTTCAATACAGTAGGTCTGGTTAACTTCAGCACGAAATTCAAAACCGCTTCTACTGCTTAGGTACGAAACTGGCATCCGCATCGCTGCGCTGCCTCAAACCCCGCAACAACACACCCCGCCACCGAGTCCCAAGACTACAACCCCCAGGATGTTGAAGATATGGTCTATGGTATGCATTTCGTTTCCGCGACACTTCCTCACTTGATGCGCCTGTACTGCGCGCCTCGACACTCCCTCGGAAGTCCAGCAAGGCAGTATGGGCTAACAAAGTCACAGAAACAGAAGCAGCAGCAAGATGCGAATGCCGATGCTGCTGCAGGCAACAAGAAAAAGAAGGTCACTGCCGCGCAACTGCGAGTCCAAAAAGGTACTACCAGCTCCTAGAAAACTCCCTCATACGCCGCCTCCTTACTGACATTCGTGCCCCCCTCCCCCCAGATCTCTCCGAACTCTCGCTACCCAGTACCATGAAGACCGACTTCCCAGACCCCGATGACACTCTAAACTTCAAACTCACCATCGAGCCGGACGAGGGAATGTATAAGGGAGGCAGGTTTCATTTCACGTTCGCGATCAGTCAAGGCTTCCCCCACGAGGCGCCGAAGGTGAAGTGTACGCAGAAGATCTACCACCCAAACATCGACCTAGAAGGAAATGTCTGTCTGAATATCCTGCGAGAGGACTGGAAGCCGGTGTTGAATCTGCAGGCCGTTATTGTCGGCCTCCAGGTATGTGCCGTGCGCACCAGATGTCTCTGGTTACCATGCTAACTGGACGCTCCAGTTCCTCTTCCTCGAACCCAATGCCTCAGACCCCTTGAACAAAGAAGCTGCAGAGGATTTGAGGTCCAACAGAGAGGGTTTCAAGCGCAATGTTCGGTCAGCTATGGGGGGAGGGGCAGTCAGGAGCCAGGTGTTCGACAGAGTGCTGAAGACCTAGGGCTTCGCTCAGGGCAGGGAGTGGATACGGTTAAGCATATACATTCAAACTTGGGCGTCTACACGAGCGAGCATCCCTGCGGCATTATCGGGCGTTTATATCTGGAGGACCTGGGAGTAAATACTGGCAGGTTTTGCATGATTTTCTAGAGCGTGGGCATGAGAAATTTCGACCCCAAAGCCTCTGGTCTCCCTGTGTGATTTCTACGCCTTGGTCTGTCTTCGTGTCTCACTACACAGACAAACGGCCCTTGTCTAAATATGGCGGTATTGTTTTTGGATGTGCTTGCGGGCTTCTGGTCCATGGAGCTGCTCTCAATATCTCGATAGCACGCAAATCTCCTCAAGATTCCCTTGGTTTGCCTGGTCCATTCTTCGCACGCGTTTTTCCATTACCGGCTCTTGATTACCCCCAACTGCTGAATGAACATAGAGGATTATATCATTTCGTCTTCCCCAGATAACCTCCCCTCGTTGATGTCTGCGTGCAGACCCACACAAAAGCCAGGGCCAAGATCTGGGCCATCCAGTGAGTGGATCAACCCCGACTAACAGTTTCCCCCCGATTACGGAGCACTCAGAAATTTCGACTCGCAAAGGCAGAATCGTCTCTCACAAAAACACTTTTTTCGCAACTCCATTCTCTCCCTCTCCCCAGCACCACCATCCTCAATCAATACCTACATCATGGCTTCCCGCACCATATCGAGAGCTCTCCGCTCACCATTGACCAAGCAATTGAGTGCTCCAGCACGCCGTACATTCGTCACTGCCCTCAACGCCTCTGCTAGGCCTTCAGCTGCCCGCGCTGCTGTTGCATCGGCTCAACAGACTAGGGGTGTGAAGACAATCGACTTTGCTGGTGTCAAGGAGGACGTCTACGGTATGAAGCTTTCAAGATTACCCAGAGATTCAGACGCTGACAAACGCTCCAGAGAGGGCTGACTGGCCTGCGGCGAAGCTCCAAGTTGGTTTTACCTCACCGCATACTCGGACCATATACTGATGCCCGTGTAGGAATTCTTCAAAAATGACACAATGGCGATTATCGGATATGGCTCGCAAGGCCACGCGCAGTCCCTGAACATGCGTGATCAAGGTCTCAACGTCGTCGTTGGTGTGCGAAAGAACGGTCAATCGTGGAAGGATGCTCAACAAGACGGATGGGTCCCAGGGAAGACTCTCTTCGAGGTTGATGAGGCTATCTCGAAGGGTACCATCATCATGAACCTGCTCTCCGACGCTGCTCAAAGTGAGACCTGGCCAGCGATTAAGCCCCAGATCACCAAGGGAAAGGTAAGCTGTGCTATTGCCAGTTTCCTCGCGGCCTGATCTGACTTCTGCAGACCCTCTACTTCTCTCACGGTTTCTCCCCGGTGTTCAAGGATCAGACCAAGGTCGATGTCCCAACCGATGTCGATGTCATCCTCGTCGCTCCCAAGGGATCTGGCCGAACCGTCCGAACCCTTTTCCGTGAGGGACGTGGTATCAACTCCTCTATCGCCGTCTATCAAGATGTTACTGGCAACGCCAAGGAGAAGGCAATTGCCCTTGGTGTTGGTGTCGGAAGTGGTTACCTCTACGAGACGACGTTCGAGAAGGAAGTCTACTCCGACTTGTACGGTGAGCGTGGTTGTTTGATGGGAGGCATCCACGGTATGTTCCTCGCACAGTACGAGGTTCTCCGCGAGCAAGGCCATAGCCCCAGCGAGGCTTTCAACGAGACCGTCGAGGAGGCCACTCAATCTCTATACCCCCTGATCGGCGCAAATGGTATGGATTGGATGTACGAGGCCTGCTCTACCACTGCCCGCCGTGGAGCCATCGATTGGAGCGGGAAGTTCAAAGATGCCTTGAAGCCAGTCTTCAACGATCTCTACGACTCGGTCAAGACTGGAAAGGAGACCGAGCGGTCCTTGACGTTCAACTCGCAACCTGATTATCGCCAAAAGTACGAGGCCGAGATGAAGGAGATCCGCGATTTGGAGATCTGGAGAGCAGGAAAGGCTGTCCGGTAAGACATGACCCCAAACGCGCACGCAGCCTGTCGCTAATTCTTCCACAGCTCTCTCCGCCCCGAGAACCAAAAGTAAGGCTGTTTGTTTAGCGATACACTGGGCTGTTATTCTGATATGGGAGTGGTGGGCCTCTGGCGAGCTGTACAATAAATACTCCTCCTACGAGGAACCACGGTATCTGGAGTTGCGAAAAGTTTTACACACCTGCCTTCGATGGTTAATCTGCAATTGTCGTTGACACATCCTCGGACTCCCCGGTCTTCTTTTCTAGCACGTGTGTGTCCCCACGCATCCGTGACATGACTCTTGCCGCGGCTCCGCAATCGGCAAAGATGAATTCTACAGATTTGTGGACGCGCTTCTCCACGCGCTTCTCAATTCCTCGCTTCTCTTGATTACCTACCATGAGAGAGACCCCGTCTTTTATTTCTGGCTTTCTCTTTACACTTCGCAATAATACAATTCACCAGTCCTCCCTAGCATTTGAGTATGGCCGACCCCACCAAGAGCCCCCCACTCATTCGGTCATCCGTCATGGCAGCGCAGGCGCTCATCAAAGAGCACGTCCACTATACACCAGTCCTCACCAACACCACTCTTGATGACCTCGCCTCGAAGCCTCAATCGACATGTACGCTTGCCGGTACCCCGTGGGCAGGTCAAGAGCCTTCGAGTCCGAAGCTTCGGTTCTTCTTCAAGTGTGAAAACTTGCAGAGGATTGGAGCTTTCAAGATCCGAGGCGCTTTCCATGCATTGAAGAGGTTGGTGAGCGAGGAAGGGTGGGAAGAAGGTGGCGGGCGCGCGCGGGGGGTTGTTACGCATAGCTCTGGTCGGTGTCTTTCGTTTCACCCCTTGAATGGCAGCAGTTATCATGTCCCAGCCGGAGATGGGAAGTTTTCAATGCGCCAATGCCGTCCAGTTGCCCGTATGTCGGGTATACTTGAGGGGCTGCTCGAATCTCCGCAGGCCAACTGGGCCCGGTGGGCTCTCGAAAGTGCCCAGTCGTCTGCGGGCGTGTGTCGGGCATTACTGGTGCCGTTCGGGATTTGCCCAGAGTACAAGCCCGCGGTATGGGACAAGCAAAACCCATTGCTGATTGACTCTGGTGCTCCACAGGCAACCATGCCCAAGCGCTCGCCCTCGCGGCTCGCACCATGGGAATACCAGCGCATATCGTCATGCCCGAGATCTCCACGCCGAACAAGATCGCCGGCACGAGAGGCTACGGCGCAAACGTGATCTTCAGCGGCAGCACGAGCACCGAGCGCGAAGCAGTCGTCGAAGATGTGATCAGGCGAACCGGCGCCCGTCTCGTCCCCCCGTACGACCACCCGGACATCATGCTCGGACAAGGAACACTGGGCATCGAGCTGCAAGAACAAGCCGCCGCCCTGATCGCAAGCCGCGGCGGCAAGGCCTCGAAAGGACTGGATGCCATGGTCGTCCCGTGCGGCGGCGGCGGGATGCTCTCCGGCACGGCCATCAGCTGCGAGGGGACTGGCATCTTCGTCTTCGGTGCCGAGCCGGAGTTCGAGGGCGGCGATGACTGCAAACGCGGACTGGAGCAGGGCAGACGGATCGAGACCGTCAAGAGCCTCACGATCGCTGATGGGCTGCGGACGCCTGTCGGCGCGTACCCCTGGACAGTCATTCATGACCGGAGGTTGGTGCGGCGGATGTTTGGCGTGACCGAAGAGCAGATTCTGAAGGCCATGCGACTGGTGCTGGAGAGGATGAAGATTGTGGTTGAGCCGAGTGCGGTCGTCGGGTAAGCCATAGCCATCCTCCCTGGGTTCTCAAGATCACCGGGGCCCTATGCCCTACCTCTCGTCCGCGACTTGGCACGACGATTGTTGACTCTTCGATCACTCAGCCTGGCTACAGCGCTCTACAACGAGGACTTTAGAAGGATCGCGGCGAAGGAGGGCGGGGCAGAGGGGTGGGATGTAGGCATTGTGATCAGTGGCGGCAACACGAGCGTAGAAGCCATCGGGCAGATGTTTGCCGTTGGCGAAGTGGATGCCGGGAGACATGAGGGCGTCGGAGGGCTGGACGCTCGGAAGGGTGTCGAGAACGTCGCTGGTTAGACCGTGACAATACACCTTGTGACGAATTTTATAAGCCTTGGCCTAGTCGAGGTCATATATATACACATATATACACATATTCATATCTATATAGTTAGGCCTAATATCAGCCTACAAATCCCCTCTACTAAGTCTACTACCTTATTAATTCTTCAACTCTACGTATAAAATTCCCTAAGGAAAATTCAAGTAGCTAAAGATGGTAATATAAAATAGTAATCTTAAAACGAATTTTATAAGCCTTAGCCTAGTTAAGGTCATAGACATATATACACATACACACACACACATATATATATAATTAGGCCTAATATCAGCCTACAAATCCCCTCTACTAAGCCTACTACCTTATTAATTCTTCAACTCTACGTATAAAATTCCTTATAACAAATTCAAGTAGCTAAAGATAGTAATATAAGATAGTAATCTTGAAACGAATTTCATAAGCCTTAGCCTAGTCAAGGTCATATATATACACATATATACACATATATACACATATATACACATATATACACACATATACACATATATATATAATTAGGCCTAATATCAGCCTACAAATCCCCTCTACCAAGCTTACTACCTTATTAATTCTTCAACCCTACGTATAAAATTCCTTATAACAAATTCAAGTAGCTAAAGATAGTAATATAAGATAGTAATCTTCAAACGAATTTCATAAGCCTTAGCCTAGTCAAGGTCATATACACACACACACACTTAGCGCTAATATCAGACTACAAATCCCCTATACGAAGCCCTCCCTTCTCGCGGGACCCTTCATCCCTCAACCCGCCATGCGCCTTGGTTCCTCGGGCGGCATTCAGGTCGCGAGAGACAGCAGGATGGGAGAGTTGTCTTCTGCCTGGCCCCAGCCTGGCCGTGGAAGCCCGGCATCTAGAGCCTGACTCCGCTGGAGGCTTCCACCGCTGCGTTCAACCGGAGTCATCGCGTCTCTTTCATCGGGTCTGGGAAAGCGAACAGGCGAGCAAGCCTCCCTCTCTCGCCGAGGCCAGACATGCAACCACCTGTGCGCAACCGCCACGGCTTCCCCTGAGACCATTGCATTGAACTGTGTATCTAAAAGCATGCTATTCGGGCACTGTCCTGAGAGCTGCCCACCCTTCTCTCGTACCAGCCATAAGTTCCGTGCCTCCGGGTTGTGACTCGCCTCCCTGCTGGCTCTGGGCTTCCACACGAATGAGCTGCGCTGATATTCAAAACTCCTCAAAAGAACAGAGACCCCTAGCCCAGAAATGTCCGTTGGAACCGACAACCCTATCCATGCTTCGTGATTGCAACCAGACGCAGGAGAACGCGAAGCCCCATCCAACGGGAGCACCGCTGGGCCCGACGCCCGGCGACACCGCAACAAACTCATGATTCGTCAAAACAGATGAAAGTGTCGCCCTCAACCGCGGCCCTCCTACTCGCCCCTCCCCTTGTGATGACCCATCTTCTCGATGTTGCTCATGATACCGCTCCGATATCCCAAGCCACTCCCCGGCCTACTCCCGGGGGCACTGCCGCATCGATCACGGCTGCTTCCTGCGGTGGCCAGGCCGCCGAATCCGCCCCTGCCGATGCGACTCTCCCCCCCAGCCTTCGCGATACCGGCTGGGGCTCGCAGGCCCGAAGCCCGGGAGATACTACCGCGGAGGCTCTCCACGTTCGAGTGCTGGGCCGGAGCTGGCGCGGCTGGCGCGGCGGGGAGCGTGGCCGGAGCGGTGTTCATGTTGGCAAGCATATCGTCGAAAGCAGCTACAAGTGGTATCATCTCCTCCACAGCCTGTACGAGCTTGCTCTTCTCAACCCGCTCTTCCTCCAACAGTCTGCGCAGGTCCGAGTTGTCGTGCTTGAAGCTCCGGATCTCTTGGGATAGTCCTTCCACCTCGGCTTCGAGCTCTTTGGCCTTCCCTTCCCTGGCTGCTGCCTTCTCGAGATCCTCAGCGACCTCGACAGCACTCCGTGCATCGACCTTGGTCATGGTTATGTCTCGTCGGAGCTCCTCGTTCTCCTGGCTGAGCTCCTCGACCTGGTGCTCCAGCTCTACGATCTTCTTATCCCATCGTCGCTCGTAGCTCTTCTTCAGAGCAGAAACCTTCGTCTCGTGCTTCTCCTTGTATAAGGTGTGAAGTTCCCGGGAGACCTTCTCCACCGCGATTTCGACGGCTCTTCCTCCGTTTCCCCCGCCCCCCCCTTTCCCTCCACAGACGCATTCTCCCGACTTGGACTCGCTTGGATCCGAGCCCGTTGTTGTCTTGCCTGCCTTCATGCCAGCCATCTTACTTTCGGCCTCCTGAGCCATGATCTCAGCGGCCTCCCTCCTTCTCTCACTCTCGTCCAGCCGGCCCTCGAGCTCGTCACGATCCCGTTCTCCGTGCACGATCTCTTCCTTCACATTTCGCAGGACGGCTTCCATCTCTCGTCCCCTCTTTTCCCATTCCTCCTTCTCGGTAGCCAGCTGTTCCCTGAGGCTGCGCTCCTCACGAACTTGCTCCATCGTCTCTCCCACGCGCTTCTCCGCATCCCCAACGGCCGTTTTCAGAGAGTGAACCTCAGCCTCCTTTCCACTCAAGGAAGCTTTCAGGCTGCTAATTTCGGACAGGAAGTTTGATTTCAGGCTCTCGAGCTCTCGAGGGGTGATGGAAGGCATGGATCTCGGGGTGGGCGCAGGAGGAATGTCAAAATCGAGCAGATTCGACATGGTGTGTCTCTTGATGGATGGGGTGGAGGCCCACGTCATGTCTGGCATCGTCGTAGAGCCTTTCGAGGGAGATTGCCGCCCTTGTCTAGCAGGTGCTTGTGCCTGGGCGCGTCCAGCAAATCCATTGAACTGCTCCGTGAAGTCCAGAATCAAACTTGTCTCGTTTCCTCCATCTCTACTCCGCCCGGATCGGTGACCCTGAGGAGGGGGAGAGGGGGAACTGGCATTTGCAGGCCTCCGGAGATGTGCTGGCGTGTTGATCGGAGTTCGTCTCGGTGTTGGCCCCATTTCAGCAAATTTCGTCGGACTGTGCCCGATCTTGGCGAACATGGTCATGTCGGGTACAGCAGAGAAATCGCTGAGGGTGCTGATCATCGTATCGTCCATGCTAGGCTCCTCGTGGGGTTCTTGCGCGGCTTCGAAGCTGATCAGCGTCTCCTCCGACGGATGATCATCATTGCAGTCGCTATCGCCATCTTCCAGTATCTCAATTGCCTTGGTCAGCCCCTCGTTCTCTCGCAGTACATCCTCAATACTCAAGGTCCGCTCCATCGCAGGCGAGGCGGCCGTGGCCGGGGAAGCAACTCTTATGGGCGACGAGGGCTTGACGGGGAATCGCTTGTCTGGCGATGAGAGCTTTCGCGGACTCTTCGTCGGCGATTGGTCGCTGTGGGGCGGTTGCGATGTTGAAATTAGAGAGAGGCGGCTTTTCAGTATTTTCAGGGGAGATGGGTGTTCGCGTTCCCCTGGGCTCTTCGCTGTGAGTCGAGGGACCTTGATAGGTGAGAGGTTTTCGCGATCCTCAACTGGTTCCGCTGAGACGCTCGGGACAAAGGGCGAGGACTGAGGCCTCTCGGTGTCGGCAGACTGCATTGTGGCTTCGCAGTCTCGCAGGGTCGTGCTTTTGCTCGGGCTGGAATTCAGAGCAGAGTTCTTAGCATCCGTCAACGGTGATGACATTCCGATAGTTGATGTGACCTGATTCCAAATTCCGTTTATCATTGTTTGCGGGGTGCTGGGTCGAGAGCTCCGTGACGGGTTGAGGAGTCAGGAGCGGACGTTATGGAAGTAAACAAGGAATGTCAACAGACGCTAAAAAAAAAAATCTTAGCGCGCCTGTGCACCAGCTGATCACCACAAGTGCATAATCTCATGCAATGTAATAATTTAAGAACCACGACACAAATTGTTCGGTCATGAGAGCGCTGAAAGTTTACAAAGTCACTGTAATAATACCAAGGTCTGGAACATTTTCTAGCCGTGGAATTTGACGCAACCCCTCCCAATGCTTCCGTATTTCCATACCCCAAGCCACAACACCTAATCCGCAGCCAGCCGTCAAGCTCCAACCATACCCAAAATCATGCACGCGTCGACCAGGGGAAGCGTGTTTCCAAGACATCTTGAGTGCCCGTTTCGCGTGTAAATGGTACACCAGGGTACCGACCGGCTCACGAGGTTGCGCCATAGCGAGTCTGCAACCGACACTACGCTCACGCGGTTTAGGTCAGCGTCGAAAGCCACCCCGGACCACCTGAAAGATTTAGAAAGCCGTTGAATTAAAGGCGATACCGAGAAAGGTGCTCTACCGAATCCGAAACCTCATGGAGCAAATTCGGGACTAGAACATCCACATCTTCTCGTCAGAATTCCGATCCTGACGATGCTGTGCTGTTTGGTTTCTTGAACATCTCGTAAACACTTTTCTGATTTTTGGGTGCCACCTTGAGATTCGTGAATCGTGTTTCGGAAAGTCTTCTCCCAGCTTGGAGGCTTTCCAGCACCCTGTAGAAAAGGTGTTAGCATAAGAACAAGAACACCAGATTGCACAGGTATATCCTAGGTTGCACCTGCGTGACTGCCTGTGCTCGTAGCCTCTGGCACACGGCTCCAGGGGTTTCCTCCTCGCTATCGGGGGAAAAAAGGGGATACTGCCATCTGGAGTCTGGGCCCGTACCATTCGACACCAACGTATTTCACCCCACAACCTCCGACCCTCCTGATCTCTTTCTCCAGCTTGATCCCAGAAAGACCACCCCCAGCTCCCATTCCTAGAGTTCCCGACGGCTTTCCAAGAATGACATGTGTCACCTGTCTCCTTCCGAGATGAAGCGACATCTTCCCTCCATTCTCGGCGAGAACGTGCTTCAATTTGTGATCGGAGATCGAGGGATGCGTGCTGCCGTTGATGTAGATGACAAGTCCCTCGAATATTCCTCTTTTCCGGCATAGTCTCTCTCCATCCTTCGAGTCGTCCTCTCTCTTCCTCTGCGCCATTAGCTGCTCTTCGCTGCTTAAGGCCACTGTCCCCGAGGTTAGCCCCTGATATGCCGGCATGAGCTGTGATAATGTACCTCGTTCTCTGGTCACTCTGCCCGCAACCCTAACCCCCGCGCTCTCCCTGACCTCGTTGGAAATCAAAGCTTTGGCTTTCTCCTCCCAGTCCTTAGACCCCACCCCCACCTGATCTGATATTCGGTGCCCACCAGTAACGCCGCTCTTGAACTGGTAGGAGAGCTTCAGGTTTCGCGATTGTCGCCATCCTGTGGAGTGGCCCAGGGCGTTTTCTGCTCGCTGATGGCCAGTTGACGACGAATTCCACGCATCGAAATGGGCGGAAAACCTTGGCCGCGCAGCTGCAGGTCTGGTGGATTTCGGAGGCGGCATCTCTTTGCCGGCGAGAGTTGCAGCTGCTGGTCCTGACCGTCTTTCCGGCATGGTCATGGAGGGTAGCGGTGGTCTCCTGCCTGTCGTCGTCGCATCCAAGGCAGATGTTTCGAGTGTCGCGATCAATGGTGGGGTGTTGGCTAGCCGACCCGCGGCACAACCTCCGACCCGCAACACGTCGCCACGTGAAGGAGCCGAGTATGAAGTATCCTGTGATCAGGCGGAGTTATGTGCAGGTATGTGCAGGTATGTGCAGTCTGTGCAGTATGTGCAGTCTGTGCAGTCTGTGCAGTCATGTGCAGCAGTGTACAGTCTGTGCAGCAATGCACAGTCACGTGCAGCCATGCTCCGCTGCATTATGACCAGTTGAGCGAGGGGCCCAGTCACACGTGACATCCTCCACCCAGTCCGGTCCCGATGCTCGCGAGGGAGACTTTGTAAACACCATCCCGAGGTACAGTGGAGGACAGGACAGTAGCCGACTCGTCCCCTACCCGACTCTGTCGCTGTGTAGGTTCCCCTCCATTCAATCACAGCACAGCGGCGGCAACGTGCCTTGGGACGGTGTCTGATGTCCATCATCTCAAGGGGTTTGGAGTGACCGCTGTGCGGACCACATGTACAGAGAGGTACAAGGGCTGGCCATCATTTTCTTCGATCTGCAAGATGCCGCTCTTGCAGGGCACCGGCTTTCCTGCAACATCGATGCCAGATCTACGTTACAGAATAATACAGAACAGTACAGGACAGGACAGGACAGTGCACTGCAGAGATCAGTCGCAACGCACGTATGTCGTGCGTGAAAGTGCATCGGACGCTCCACGCAG
>JAENRP010000118.1:108266-121508 GCA_024741835.1 Diplocarpon mali | reverse complement strand
ACTACCAAGATCTCCTATCTACGTATCGTGCGTGAGCTATTCACCTCCCGCCACTATAAGAGCGATGTGTTGCACCGTGATCTGTCCGATGCCATGATCCGGCGCTGCTACACTGCGCCATCCTCTGCACCTGGCATGAGACAACATGGAACTTCTCCCCAGCAACCTCTCAACTCCGCCAGAACGACGTGGGTAGATGCGAGTGCCGATATACGTGTCTGCCCCGGGCGGCGTGCCGTCTGAAACGATTCCCAGCAGCCCCTGGCGAGAAGGATGCTGGGCGCGTCGTCCGGGCACAACTCCCACGAGCGTGCGGGCGGAGATCAATGCCAAAACATGGGACGAGCAAACCACGCTGTGCGGTGCCTGGCGCCGCAAGGAGTCCCGGACGGCGGAATTGGGACGAGGGGTAATGGACGACATTCGACGATGCGCTACCATCCTCTCCTATATCATGCTATACCACACGAGCCGAGAGATGAGGACGACGGCGCGGCATCGTCATCGTCATCAAGTCTTATCGACCGGCCTTTGCCTCTGCCCTCTGGAGCCGGACAACACCTCCCGCCGCGTCCCGTGACTGAGGCGTGCCGAGCAGGCACGTGCCACGTGACAGGAATCATCATCCGAGGCTCGGGGCCGGGAAGGCCAGTCCAGCAGGCGAGTTGCAGGATTGGTTGTGCACATGTATGTATGATATATACACATATATACATGTATATAAATATATATATACACATATATATACATATATTTATACATATATTTATACATATATTTATTCATATATTTATACACATATATACACATACATATACATATATACATATATACATATATACATAAACATCTATTCTTGTTCTAAAAATTGTTCCATCTGTATATCAAACTACACAACACCGACGTCAAAACAACGCTCACGCACAGAAAGCAACCATCCCAAACCACCCAAGAAACAAAACTCCCATCTCCTTCCCCCCGTGCTCTGCCCATTACCCTTTCGCATCACGCAACTGCCAGCGCCGATCCCCGCCTCCATCACAAACTCAGCTATATCTCCTGCCTGGGATATCAGACGCAGCTTTTTCTCTTCTCTTCTCTTCTCTATTCTTTTTTGGGACAAAAAAAAGGCATTACCTTTTATTATTCGTATGGTCGAGCTCTGGCAACTTATTGGACGCTTGCCTTTTTCTTTCGTCTTCGATGCGTGGGTAGGTGTGAGGGCGTGTACTCTTTTGTTTTCTTCTTTTTCAAAAGAAAAAATAAAACTAAATCAAATGAAAATCAAATAAAATTAAATGAAGATACAAAATGCATATTACATAAAAGTAGATACGAGATCATGGAATATGGCATCCCATGCTTCGAAGTTCTCGATCTTCCCGTCCAGATATACAGTGGATCAAAAAGCCTACTGATTAGTATGTCACAACTACAGAGCGAAGAATATACTTTAGCAAGCAAGTTTCAAGAGGCAACTCGATGGGAAACTGATTCGCCTTGTACGAAATAGCAGTGTAAATCTAAAGCAATTATTTAAAGCTGAGAAATCTTCAGAGCATTGACAATTTCTAGGCGTGCTTCCTTTTCCCTTCCCAAAATTCCCAAAGTCAGAATTACTACCTTCCAACGGATTTCCCCTTGGTCTTGACTCATCAAACAAACAACACAGCATGCTCATCGCAGACCTAGTCTTGCCTTTCCTGCCATCTCAGATCACAACCAGAACGACTGTTCCAGATGACCTGCGGCACATATGCGCAACGCCGCAGCATCTCATTGGATTCTCGCTATTGCTGGGTGAGCATTCCCGTGGCTCAAACGGGTTATGAGCCCCTCGAAGTACACGTTCCAAGCACGCCGTGCGAACGTCAGCTGTTCGGGGGAATCGGAGGGCTGCGAGGTAATCCAACTGCCACGACTGCCAAGCGAATCGCTAAGCGAGGAAAAGGGGCGCCCCTTTTGCTGTCGTCGAAGTCACGAACAAGGATTGCTTACTCCTTTTTTGATATACAATTTAGCTTATTCTTGCTCAGTGGGCAGAGAAACAAGTTGGCTTGCGTAATTAGATTTCATATGTCTTATGAGGACTGAATTAGACTACATGTTGAGAGGTACAAACGCCTTATTTTCGGGGTGGGGGTTAGGTGGATTCAGTGTAGCAAAAGACAGCCCCTGATCAAAGACTCATCTTGAAACTCACAAGATATTAACACTATTCGGAGTGGCTTACCTCTTTTATCATTCCACCTCTTGAGAGTCTTGCATGCGGCATGCTTCTTGGCTCACCTAAGGTTATCAAGACTATCTTGTAAAGAAGAATAGAGACCGATACATCCGAGGCTCCAAGCATCCAAATGGCCATCTCTCTCTCTCTTTCTATTTGATTTCCAAGTTCTCACTGCCTTGCATCTGAACCTTCTTTGCCCCAAGTAAGACAACCCCTTGCTGCGGATGCATCTCTACCAGCACCAGTTTCACATCAAGTACTATACCAGCGCAAGAAACAGTGCACCACGACGAATAGTAGCCCTATCACTTCCTCACATACTAGGGACCACTTTGATCTTTCTTTGCACTGGATACTCTCCTTGAGTGGCAGCAGGAATCTTTTCTGGGCACGGCCATTGGCAATGCGCTCTAGCTTAAACTACCTTCTGGTCAGGTTTTACTATGCACATACTTCCCTAGCCTGGCGCGTCTAACTACCCACCCACTTCAAGAGAATTTTTGAGCAAGCCAGGGTCATAATACTCATTTGGAAGCTTCGCAGAATCTCTTTATCCAAAGCTGCCTATCAGCACATCATGGTTCTTTCAACGTTCAAATGCAGAACCACGCCCCTTCTTCATCTGAACGAGCAATCAGGCCCTGGTGCATATCTAGCTCTTACCTCATGGACAAGATAATTTCGTCTTAGGAATTTTTGAGCTAATAAAATAAGTTTTTTAGCGTAACAACTCTGCGTCACCACGTTGGGTGTAAGAGGTGGTGTGCCATATGTCTCTGGTACAGGGACGTATATTATACCCCTGAGTAGTTGAGATGGATAACTTCGGTGCATTCTTTCAAGTGATCTCCATCTCCTTTATCAATCTGGATAGAATTCAAGATGCGGTGCGATTATGGCTATGAACCGTGACTTCTTGGCCTGCGAAGCTACGTGCAAGTTTACTTTCTTGCTTCGAGTTTGAGAGCAAGTAGCTGGAAAACCTTGAGTCTGTTTATATGAGGTTCCGATGAGTATCTTCGAGATATTCGCGAGCATCATAAACGACATACGACTGAGCAAAGTTCCTTCCAGGCAGTACGTGGTTTCAGCACCTGAACGAGCTTGTCTTCTGATTATATCCAGACCCTTTTTGGAATCTGTTCGTTCTGAATGAGTAACTGAACATGCGGATAAATAAGCCAAGCCAGCGATCAGAGGCCTTAGTCAAAGTCGAATCTGACGGCGGATTGTCCGTGCGACTTTACTGTTCTACAGAATTAGTGGAGTCTGAATAACGGAACATAGTTTGGCATTCTTTACGTGGATCAAATTCAAACCGAGTGCCAGCCAATTTCATTCCAGCGACATGGAGGAAGTTGAACTACTTCAATAGCATCATATTTGGTATTGCCAGCAGCACTTTTGGCGCCATAGACCCTGAACCTCAGACTCCAATTCGCTTTCTCGCAAAAGCTGGCGGGGATCATGTGAGCAGCGTAGCTAAATCTGGTTATATTGATGCCAGTAGGCTGCCCCCGCCTGGTTGATAAACCTTTATACTAAATCCCGACAGCAAAAGTGTTGCTGATGGGAATTTACATGAAGTTTCTCGGAATTTTGCTTGGTTCAACTGATGCAGTGACGTTATCATAACTAGTCGATTGAGGCACCTGGTTACTAACGAGACCCGATTCAACACCTATGCTGGTGCGTTGCAGGCTCATTTCGTGGTATTAACAATTCTCATACTATCCCGATAGTTACAAAATATAAAATCTGCGGAAGGGAATACCTCGACTGAGGGAGCTTCAAGTACTCACCCCGGGTCCGTGTAGATAATCAATCCCTCACCTGTTTCCTCATCAGCCCAAATTAATTATATGCTACCGGTTAAAGTGATACATCGCCTTCCCTGATATCTTATTTCATTGTCATTTGGAAGATCGCTGCCAAGTCAACTTATAATTATCGAAAAATTTGGGGCAGGTACACAACCCTGAGCACAGAAACTCGAGGCATACCAGTAAGTACCTGACTAAGATACACAGAGAACTCGATATAAAGGACTTGATTCTATGTCTGAGTTGTGATCTCCTACACCGAGATTTTTAGCTTCAGCGCCAGGGTTTTCGCTCAAGCATATTTCCCCCACAACATATCATTTCCCATTTTATAGGCAGATTGGCCGGCTGGCTACATACCATCGAATCATAGACTGTGGGGTAGAAGTTGGACTTTACAGAATATGTGTCATAAGACTTGACTATGTGGTTGAAGAGGCTTGTACTCTCTCCAGAGCCATACTCGTGCTAATTGCCCCTATTGGGTGAACTAGCTGGTGGCTCCTTGAGTGGTTCCCGTTACAATATGTTTAAAGGGAATACACATCTATCATTGCCGCAAAAACATATGCCGCAGCGCAAATACTGGAATGAGCTCTCGGTTTATTATATTCTTTAGTAAAGAGTGACCTTACTTCTGCAAGGTAACTTATTACATAGATGCTCTTAGCTACGGCGGTCGCGTTGAAGACTTTCTCGCCTTCAATATCAATCATCTGTATATGCCTTTTGTTGCAGGTATGCCCGTCACATGTTTGTCACATGATCTGTCACATGACACATCATACACATGATATGTCATATGACTTGCCACATGACTTAGCGCCTTCGCTGAGAAGGCCGCTTACCTTAAATAGCTCTTAGTTAGAAGAGCTCTCATGAATCAAGACATCCAACATCGTCGTTTGCACCTCATACTTCTTCGTGCCCTCTTCTAGTTTACTATCAAGTTTACTATCAGAGAACCTCCTTGCTACACCTTTTAGTTTTCATAATACAGACCGGCAAGTATCCTGATACTACTCCCCTGTTAATATTAAATAGAAGAGATAATACATTTACGTTAAGCCCAAAGTAGTATATATAGCGCCCGGCGACTTGAAGCCAATCTACAAGAGTAAAATTGGGATAGTCGAGGGTATTCAGACAGGACCTCCACACCCTCGCTGTACAGAAAAATTGGAACTCGCATCTTGCATCTCACAATCAAGTAATCAAGTCTTTCCATTCACAGACTTGTCCTTGCTTCAGGCGCAGAAATTTGAGTGGGCAAACCCGTTGCCAAATATATCTCTGCTGTCAAGCTCTTTCTAAATCAGCATCTTCGACATGTGATAAGAAAGCCAAAGAATCAGAGGTGACAGGATCTTGCTTCAGTACTCTATCGCGTTTAGCTAGAGCCTGTATTCCACGTTGAGATTTGAGTAAGAGAAACCCCCGCATACTCTGCTCCCGAGAGAAACCCCACGTCCTTCAGACGGCTTGCTTGTCCATCCCACTCGATGAAGCAGATTATTCAGGGACCCTAGCTACTGCTGCTAAGAAATAGCAGCAATCGAGGCCCATTAATGCTGCTAAGTCATCAGATATGGATCGTTAATGTTAAGTAAACAAGCCTAGCTCCACTTTAAGCGAGCCTCGTATCCAGCGAGAGAGAAAACCACTCGCGCCTCTACTCCCTCCGCAGTCACGCTCATAGGTACTTAAAAATCACTACCGCTGTGTATATCTTCAAAATAAGCGAGTATGTAATCTTTCCATTGCTTACTCTTACAGGATCAGGTGGAGACTAGCCAAAAAAGACTTTCAAGGCCAAAAACGCGCAACGCTTTTCACGAAAGAAACAAGGAGAGCTTTCTAAACCCAGCGAAGCACCAAGTCTTAGACACCTGCAAGCCTCAGAACTTTCCTGCCGAAGAAACAGTCGGCAGGATCAAGTGAATTTGACTCTCAGCACTCTGTCCGCTCAATTCTGGCTCTTCACTCGCTTTTCTCGAAATAACCACCGAAATAAAGAAAAAAAACCCCCCAAACGTGGTCATGACCCCCTCTGATATCCTCTTCGGTCCGATCCCGAAGAAAATAGGCTTCCCGTGACGAATAAACGAAAAGTTCTCTCAGCAGAAGAAAAGGCGTATCTCGAGCTCCACCTTATTAACCCCCCTTTGCACTAACCCGACTGCCTGCCGACTGATACTGAGCTGTAGGTGACAAGAACCTGCGTGGTATTATTTGAAGTGCCGAGTGCTTTGCTGAGGTATTGTCACGGAACGCTGGCCACTTGTTGTGTATTTGCATTTCCAACGAGACTATACATACTCGCAACGCCACATCCACATCGGTATCTCCTCTCAAAGCCATCTCGATTGTTCACACTCCACACTCCTCACTTCATACCCACTCCATCCTCGTACTCCTATATCATCTTATCCAGTCGACTCCTATCGCGTCTTCTCTCGATCAAGGCTCAAAAGGTGAGCTATAACCCTCGTCATCTTCACCCCCATCATCCTCAGCTCCGTTTCACATTGAATTCTCTCGCCCTCCCACAGCTCCCCTACGGCTCCCACGGCTCTCAAGACCCCGTAGCCTCATCCATATCTCTATCCCTCTACCTAGAATAAAGATATATCACGGGCGTAGCACCGCTCGTGCTAACAACATCACCTGCCACGCATCGCGTCTCGCACATATGTCGTCACACACAACCACGCACGGCGTCTTCCTCAGCTGAATCGGCTACAGATGGCACCCATCAGATATGAGACTTAGTTCTCGCAATCCGAAGCTTTGGTTCACGACTAGGCCTCACGGTCACATGTGACACGTAGGGACTAGGTCCTTTTGCTTACTCACCGTGAGATGCTGGTTCAGAGCAGGCGTATTGCGCAGACACCGACTCACAAACCACTGACTAGGTACCAGCCACTTAATCGCGAAACCGCAAACTCCTCAATTCGACCTAGCTCGATTCAACCCAACTCAAGGACGCGTAGCCCGGGCATACAGCGTCCCGTGAATATAGGGTAGTAGTGAGTAGAGGTGAGAGAAGTAATACGTATATTCCTACCCGATATGCCTATTCTCCTCCCATCCACCCATTTACTATTCTTCTATCCTACCATCCCAATTGCCCGCGCCAGCCTACAGCTAGCTCGATGCGCAGCCAGCGCCAGCCAATCTAAATTCAACATACGGTCCAGAGTCCAAGCAAGAAGTGGAGAGCCGTCTCGTATAACAAAGGCCCTTTAACGCCCGCTACCAGTTCGCTCGCTCACTCAACCTATTTCGCTTCTCATCTGATCTCATCTCAGCCCGAGCATAAGCAAGAGTAAGAGAAAGAGAGATATCGAATAGGAAAAAAGAAACCCGCTCCTCCCCCCCCCTCAGTTGGTAGATAATAGCAGCTGCGAAGATATACATAAAATCTTGAAAGGAATACCGATGCTGGTAGATCAAATCCGTACTCAGACAGACAAAATCATGAATATGCGTAGGGAAGATACACCCTATATCTTATCCAGCCTTATACCCAATAAACCGATCGTCTACAGCCCAGAATGCACAAAAACAGCATAGCTAAAAAGCAGCCTCCTCGTCAACATGTATCTTAAATCCTGCCTTCTCCATCCCACTCTCCATCCCAACGGCGGGACCAGGCTCAAAATAATGTTCTGGCTGGCGGCTTGGATACTCACTCGGCACACTACTCGCCTCACTCCCCCTATCCTCCTCCCCATCATATTCACCAAGATTTAGCCCCAGCCCCGCCACAGGACCCCCTCGCTCAGAAAGCGAGTGCGAGGGGAAAATTGCCAAACGATTCATTTCACACTCATCCTCAACCCCCTCCCACTCCTCATCAGACTGCCTCTCCTGCTCTTGGGCAAACCTGCATTCGGCTTGCGATGTGTAGTTCTTCTCGCACCCTCCCTCTTCTTCATCGGCATAGAATTCATCCGTGGCGCTTCCATGCTCGTCAATTTCATCGTCGCCGCGATCTTGGGCCGCTCCTTCGGAATTGTCTTCGTCTTCGTATATCCCGATGCTGCTTTTACTTCTGCTTGCCGCGCGCTCGAAGTACGGCGCGTTACTGTGAGGCGTTGCGTACGCGAGCGGGGTCATGGCCTCCTCGCCGCGCTTGTCTGCGAAGTTAGACTCAGTTCCGTTGTCAAATATATTAATTGGACTCAGCGACCCGGTGCTATAGCGGGGTGTATCTTGCGGGCGCGACGGAGAGCGGGCACGTCTGCGTTTCTGGTTCGAGGGAGAATATGGGCCAGGGGCAGATGGCGAGGGCACTTGGTCGAGAGAGGCGATCCTACGTTTGCTCCCGGGGCGAGGTTGTGAGAATTTGATAGGAACGGTGGTGGGTAGTGGCATGGAGGATGTACGGGCGTAGAGGGGCCGGAAAGGGTTGCGGCCTTTAAAAGAGAGCGGGGGGGCGTAGGGAGTTGGTGTCGGCGTCGCAGAGACATTGGGAGAGGGTGCTGCGGAGGAAAAGCGGTCTGATAGAGAGGTGAGGTCATGTTGGTGAGAATGAGAGCGGATGCTAAGCGAGGAGATGTGTGAAGCGAAGGATGAGTGTATGCTCTCGTGCGGGGGATCAAGACGCTCGTCGAATTCCCAGCACGGTTCGATGGCGTCGGCTTCTGGAGTGTGACCCAAGCCATGTTGATCTGGGTATACCCGGGGAAGTTGTCGCAGCTTCTGCCATGTCCAATCTGCAAGGTTGGTGCCGAGCCATTGTATGTAGCTGTCACGCTGCGTGACATAGAGTCGTCGGACTCCACTGTGTCTCATGACAACGCTAGAAGTTAAGAAAGGAACAGTCCAAAGAGCCGGCGTGACCATCTCGGGTGGATTCAGGTATCGAAGGCAAGAGTCTTTGTGAATCTTGCGTAGTGGGATCCATGGAGCCGATAACCCAAGATAGTTCCTTAGAGAGCTCGGAACCGACCCTGAGTTCTCGTCCTCGCGTGGAGTATATGAATCCTCCATAAGAACATCCGGCAGGCCCTTGAATGCTTGCGCAATGGCGGCTTGGACGTCCCGAGCATCAGGCCCAAGAATGCGAATCCGCTTGACGAGTCCTCGGCTCCTAAGCCGTTCATCCACCTTACTCTTCACCCCACAAGCCCTAGCCATCAACCACGAGGAATCCTGGTCAGAAAGATTTGTAGCAGACCTCTCCCAAGCAGAAGCCTGGTCATGGGCAGTGAGACAAGCTTGAGCAGCAGCCAAAGAAGTGTTATGCGTCCACGAATCTTCGGCCACCCTACTAACCCTCGAGCGTTGACTCATAGATTGCTGAGATGACCAGATGCCCATAAGCTGTGAGCCGAAAGGCAGAAACACAACCTCGACCTCCCAGGGACGAGAGTGAGATGGCAAAGCGGTAGCTTGGAGCTCAGCTATCTGCGCTTCGAGGGCCTCAAGACGGGAAGAGTCGAGACGGTCTATCGCTGAGACAATTCTGGCGGAGGAGGTGACTGATAACCTCGAGTCGAACGACTCGATCTGCCGACTCCCAACGCTACTCGCGTCGTTGATGACAGCTTGTGCTTTCTCGACGTCTCGGATTCTCTCCTCGATCTCGCAAATTCTGTTATCCAGACGATCATCAGCTTCGTGCAGGTCATCTATTTCAGGGTGGTGGAGCGTAGTATTCTCAAGCAGGCTAAGACGAGTCTCATGGTTATAAATCTTGGTGGGATACTCCGATAGATTATTGACTAGATGTCGCAGTCGATGGATGAGAGTCGCTTCAGCAGCACCCTCGTGCTGAGTGAGAGCCACAAGTCCAGGGGGGGATTCGCATTGCTTGATATTCAACTGAGACTGGTAATTCTTCTGGGCAACAGGCTTCGCAGACACTCGCGCATTACCTTGCGTGTACTTCTCAATAGCATCCTTTACACTGTGGATATTTTTGGCAAAATCGGCGGCAATGACTGGATCTTGAGAAGCACGCGCACTAGCAGTCGCGATGTCCGTGAGACTTTGCATGCAGACATTCCCGTTGGGATCCTCGTACATTTGCATTCTCCTATCGTTCAGGGGCTGTTGAACAGAGGCAATCCCAGAATCGACTGTTGAAATTATATTGAACGCTCGGCCTATGCCAGAAGGGCGGATAGACGTTGTCTGACTTGCGGAATTCATGGAGGCAGTGTCAGAGGGAAGCAAGCATTGAGACGGGATCGCAGGCATACTATTGACAGATTCGGCGTGTAAATAGCGGCCCCATTGAAGAGTATCAGGGGCCGATTCCTGGCGCCCTACCTCGCCTGCTGGATTCTGCATCTGCCCCGAAGCTTGTCTAGGAGAAGCATTCTGGAGTGAGTTCGGGGGGGCTTCTGCCATGGTAACATCGGCAGAGACTCGTCCGGCTTGATTCTGCGGTTCATTATCATGGTAGCAGGCGTGATGCCCACACATGCAGAATCCCGACTTGGTTTGTGCCCTCGGGACGCTATCTCCAAACATAGTCCCGGGAGCCGCCAGCGTCTTGTCCCAGAAGCGGCGGCATCCGCAGACCGGCGCAGTCCCATTCGAGCTCAGGTTCGTATAATTGCACCTCCCACTGGGAAGCCTCAGCTCAATAACATGCTCATCACGCGTAACTCTATTCACGAGCGGCGTGCTGGGTCCCGCCCGGGCGGCCATGGGCAACAGTCCGCAGAGAAACGGGGATGGGATTGAAAGGCAGATACAGATCGAGAGGGATGGAGCCTCTTTTGAAGCCGTGTCGCATCGAGGGCGATGTCGTGATGCGGCGGCGCAATGGCAGGCCCGCGTCTCTGAATTTTCTCGAGCTGTGCAGAGCTGAGCCGTCGCATTGAGCGCGGGAAAAGCGCGTCTTTATATATCTCGTGAATGGCTGTAGCTGCGCATCCGGGATGGATGAGGCGGACGACGCGTCGGTCTCAGTTTAAATCGCGTGCATAGCAATTCTGAGGGGCGACCGTCGCGAATTAGCACTCCAGTGTTCCATAAAGCATTGCGCTCGCAGCCTCACGTACCTTAACTCTCCAGCGCATTGCCGGCGCAGGACTTGTGGAAATCGTAAGTTGTTATAAGCAGGGCGTAGTCGTGAATACAAATGATTTCAACGACGCGCAAGATCCGCGTAGCACGAAGACGCGGGGCAGATGCAACATAGCAAGAGAATGTGAGCTCAGACCTCGAGTGCATGTGACTTCGGTTGCTCGGTGGTGACTCCTCAGTCAACAAGCGAAAATGGAATTCCCCGACTGGTCGCGGCTTTCTTGGGACGGCCCGTTCTGCCGTCCCGCTGCCTCGCGATCATTGGCTGGAAGGAGGAGGTTTATCGAGCCCGGGTGATGATAACTGTGAAAACCCATAATAACTGTCGATGTGGCATTATCTGTGATGCCAGAAGAGTTCATGTGTCACCCGCGACTTGGTGATTTAATAGTCAGCACGGCCTGTGAATCGAATGCTGAGAGAGTCGGATACATACAAGCGTTGATGCCTCGCTTCCTGGCTCGGAATGGTTCGCGTACTGTGTGAAGGAGTATGGGAATAGCGTTCGAATAAGAAACCTCAGGCAACTCCATTTGCCTAGGCGCCTCGAGAATATACTTGCCAAAGATCTATAGGGAATAAGTATTGACAAAGTTGTAGGTTAGACTCTTATCTAAAGAATCAGGGTTTCCCTGTAGGTGTACAGGACTAAATGCAAAACTTAAGGAGTCTTTATACTAGTTCTCCTTATACTGGATCCGACTACAGCGTTTCGTGCTCTTGCCATTGAGTCTAGAAGTAATGCAGTATATTAAGAAGAAAAAAATATCTTCTGTATTTAGCTTTAAAAACGTTTTAAAAAAACGTTTTATCAATGTTGTGTTACAAAACTTGGAAATTTTAGAAGCCTTACGCGACCTTCAATGTTTGGTACAAAATCCATCAAATTACCATACAGCTTTCTTGCGTCAGATTGCCAAGTCGGAAGGAATAAGATATGTTTGCAGCATATGATGTCCGAAAATAGGCGGTCTCATCACGCGAGAGCGCGGCTTTTGTTGGTCGCTCCTCATTCTAAGCGAAACAAGGGTCCCATCAACATCATCAGACGGTGAGATAGACAGAAAACCAAGTGCTCGTTTTGGAGTCTATCTTAGCCAAGGAAGCATAGATTAGATCATACTGACTCAAAGGCATCCTTCCATTCTAGATCCAAATTCCGACTTCTAACTCATCATTCAGCCTCTCCAGGCGTCCCGTAAACTAATCCCACCTGATTCAAGAACTAATCAAGATCTCTACAAAAGAAAACAAAAACAAGAATGACCATCTCACTCCCAGCCCTCCATGCAATCGCAGCAGGACTGACATTCAACGGCTTCCCCGAAGCGCTGAGCTGCCCTACCGCCACAGGGACAGCGATATGGACGACGACAGAGCAGCACGAGCTAGTAAAGGCGCACATTGCTGCGAACGTCCCGCCTGTGGAGGACAACGCGACAAAGGTAGCTAGCCGGCGATGCGCGACGATAAACCTGCCTTATTATGTTGTATGTTTTATTTCTCCCTTATTTGTCTTTCTCCCTCTTTCGCCCTTCCCCTCTTCTTTCCTTATCGCCTGTATACAGTCAGTACCCCTCTTTCATCCCTCACATCAGCCACCTGCACTACTTATTGTTCCACCCTCACAAAAGACAGATCGAGCTCGACAAAGGCGCCTCCTCATTGGCCTTCGCCTACGACAAGGAAAACAAGATCTACGAGTTCTGCTTTGCGAACGGAGCGGACCTGAATAAGGACGGATTTGACGACCCGTGCTCAGTATGAGAGAGATGAGTGGCCAATTTGGCTTAGCCCCGAGAATTCAGATTTTGAGATTCAGTGGCCCAAGTCTCTACTCAATAGGCTTTGTGTAGGGAAGATGAAAAGGAAGAAAAGGGGCGAGGATGTACATAGGATTATAGAAAGCGATTCAATAAACGCTAGGCCGTGTTTGATTCATAGGGAGAAAGCCACCACCCGAGTGCTATGTAACAGATAATTCGAACCGGGATTAGCTTCAGACAGGTTTCTCAATCACCACCCTTTGTCTATGCTAGTTGAGTAGGGTCCTAAAGACAGTCGGGTGACTTGGGTCGGGCTCATATCTTGGGCCCTGTTCGGTTCAAAAACTTGCGATACTTTTTTTTTTTTTTTTTT
>JAENRP010000118.1:77203-108261 GCA_024741835.1 Diplocarpon mali | reverse complement strand
TTTTGAAATTTGGCGTAATTAGATCGAAGATTACGTGGATTTTTTGAGGAATTCAAGCTCTTAAATGGTCAGATAGTATGTAGCTAGTGCTTGGTTTAACTAAACGAGCTAGTTCCTTTGCAGGACCATTTGAGAGTAATTTTTTATAAATTTACCTAGCTTTTCGACGCTTTTGGAATAAAAAAGACAGGCTTCTTGAACATAATCATGATAATATGTAACGATACTTCATTACGGTATTCTTAAAGCTTTCTTATTCTGATATTATTATAACGCCGAATGAAATATTCACGTGTAATAAATCTTGAGTTCTAGCCCGGTAGTTCAGCTGAGTAGTAACAAGGAACTCGTAGAGCATAAGAAATCAATAAGAGAAGAATTTACAGAGGTTGTATATTTTCAAAGTAGAATCTGGTTATTCTATATCCAAAGATTGGTCATTCCTCGCGCTTTGGCATCTTAGTTATAGTTTCTAGGGCTCCTTCAGGGGTCAGACTAAAGATGTTCAATACGAGCGAGCCTTTTACCATAATCGCTACTTGAATTCCTGTACTTACTGAATAGAGTTAAAGCTATGCTAAGGGAAAGCTACTACTCTACTTTGAAATTTCCGAGAAAATTTGCTAACCTTTTGTAAGAAACAGGGCCCTAGATATCCACGTCCAAGCGTATTGAAACTTGAGATCCATGGGCATCGAAGAATGTAGCTGGGAGGTCAAGCAATCCAGACGACAATCCAAAACATTATGCCAAGACCTGCACTACTCAGTCCATCAGAGACATTAACAACTCCTACCCGAATGTCTTCATTCCAGAGCAAGTGTCATGGAGCACTCGAGGCGTTCCCTGCTTCAACGTACCTTCTTAGCGTAGCAGCGCGCGAGGGTAGCCCATATGGCTCGCAGCTCTCTGATAGCTCAAGATCCAGGCAATCAATTTTCAAGAACTCTCCTCGCTCCTAGCTGCTCAGGACAGCAAGCGAGACCATGAACATCCGCAAGCGACCCAGATTTTTCCCTTGCTCTATACAGCACGGCACATTGGCCTAGAAAGTCCAATGAGCTAATCTTCGCTAACGACTGCGTCTGTCTATCACATCTTCTGCAGACGTGCTGCTTCGCAATACCTTTACGTAGTGCATGAGATGTGCAACGTGAGCGGGGGGCTAGTTATTGTAACGTTTGACAGCAACGAGAACGGTGGCAGATGATAATCTTAGATATGTCACTTGTTGTGGATAGTTAGCAGAGAAGATTGGAAATTAGTAGTATTTGCAGGACGGGAATGTTATATGTTGCAAGGGAATAAGCCCAAGCAGACGACAATAGACGAGACATTGTTTTGCTACAACGTTGGCTTTGTTGAGCCTTTTCCGGCTCTAAGATTTACGGTAAGTTTTAAGGAAGTTAGCTTGATCAGGCACAGAACCAAACGAGAGCTTTCTGATACTAAGCATCTGATTTACCGTAATACTTTACTGCGGTCAAAATACAGGAAGTATAAATATTTGAGCCGGACAAGCTCTCGAGCACTCAGATTCCTATGCTTGCCTATCAGGGTTAACGCTACGCTAGAGTAAAGTTACGATTCGTATCACCAACCCAACCCAACACATACTGTGCCGGTGTTTCTGGAACAGGCAGGTTTGTTTCTAGCTCCCAGCTTCCTAGCAGGTTATTAGATAGATAAGACGACGTCAAGGTTCTAGCAGGTAGACCAGAAGCCAAGGGGAGGTGAGACGAGAGCTAGATCTCTTGCTTGGGAGGTGAGTAGCTCACCTAAATTGAGCAGAGGTCAATGCATTCCCTTATTTTCGGCAGCCTGTATACCTAGTATAACACTTTCTAATCAGCGTGTCCATGATAGGGTGTTTTTATTACCCTACATAACAACCGATATAAAACAAAATTTTGATTCCGAAAGCCGAAATAGAGGCTTCAGTTGACATATCGTATCAATACTAGGTAATCAATTTATGCATGCTATTGAACTTAGTCATAAGCAAAATCAAATTTACTGCTCGCCTCAGGTTTCTCGACGCAGAATTTGTATATCAAGCTTTATGAAAAGTCCCAGGGATTCGGGTTAGCGAGCCTCCTTTTTGTAAGTAGGCAAGAGAATATTCTCAGCACGGCCATACTACCCTTGAAGTACCAGGAAGGCTTGCAACCCACTGACGAGGTAGATCGAAAAATTGTACGAGTATCGAGAGCCGATATCTCATGTCCTTAGCTACTGTAAACACTCTATACGTACAGAGACGATACGATGCAGCACCTCATTGTCCCAGAGTCATGCTTGCAGCGCTGAAGCCTTGAGACGAGTAGCCGTTGCACCACCTCTCCCAAGAAAGCCACGCCGCCGCAGATACAGCCAGTCGCCTCTTTACTGCACACAGCAATCCGTGCTGGCGTAGTACTGTACTCGTCCCTCTGCGCACGTGCAGATAGACCACTGCTGGGTCCGGATGATGCTCAGGGTTACTATTAGCTGTCTCTCCGGCCTGGCTCTAACTCTATCAAGCTGTGTCGCAACGACGGCTTGTTGCGGTTCAGCACAAACGACGTGACTGAGTCGCATGCCTGGCTCATGTAGTATGGCGTGCGCATTTGCGAGTAGACCCGGAGCTGTAATGTTTCCAGCTATTAGCAAACGTGCCTCTCTACAGCCCTTCTCCTTGGTCATTTTACAAGCAACGGCTCACCTCTGGGTTAAAGCATCTTCTCCACCTTCCACCTCATTCTTCCTTGCTCTCGGAGGAGGGCCACACCGCCGAGTCGGATCTGCCAAGCCAGGCCCAGTCGAAGCCCGTGCGATGCGAATCGATACTGCACAATAGCGCATTCCTGTCGCGCATCGGCCAGATCAGAAGTGAAGAGAGAGAATGAGGGTCTTGGATGGCGCTGCACTGACTACACCGAAGAGGAGGCTCACGGAGTGGTGTACGCGCAGATGCAGGCCGGACAAGGGTTGTACCGCTCCGAGCACTTACTAGCCCGCTCTCACCGCCCCGGACTCTCACTTTTTTGCCCAAGAACTCCCACCGTCGATACATGATCAAGCCAGGTCAAGATCCAAGTCAAGACCACGACCAAGATCAAGATCAAGCCGACGCCTCAGATCATGACTCCTCGACTCGATGACTCGATGACTTTTCCCATTCAGCTAGCAGCTAGCTGCCAGCGTGCCCACGGCGTATGCAGCCCGTGTCGGGCCTGGGGCGCAATGGCGTGCTGACCTGCTACCGAGTACCAAGTCCGAGTAAGGCCAGACGAACTGGGGTATGCACGTCTACAGAGCGACATGGCGCCTGGGAGGAGAAGCCAGCATCTCACCAGCCTCAAGCATCAAATAGGGGCACCACGGAATGTGCAGAGTACAGCACCGCTGCTGGTGGTGCTACTGCTGCTGCACCGCCGCTGGAAATGGAGATCAGCAGGGTTGAGCCCCTTTCTACGCACAACACTACCTTGCCGTGGGCCTCGAAAAACCACCGAGATGGAGCCTGAGCCGAAAAGTCTCAATGCGTCGATAAGCTCGCCCTGATCCTTCTCGTTCCTCGACTGCTCGCATCAA
The DNA here is from genome assembly GCA_024741835.1 of Diplocarpon mali. Lineage (NCBI taxonomy): Eukaryota > Fungi > Ascomycota > Leotiomycetes > Helotiales > Drepanopezizaceae > Diplocarpon > Diplocarpon mali. The sequence continues at coordinate 104,685 of JAENRP010000118.1, read as the reverse complement.
GAGAAAACAAAGATAAACCCCTCACCCCCGGCCCTGATTCCACCGTGGATCCCACATCCAACCACCCTACCACAAAGATCGAAGACACCAATCTGCTTGCTACGCGACCTGGTCGGAGTCCTTATGTCGCCCAGCAACCAATTCAGGATGCTCCGTAAACGTCGATTCACATTCCGTTCCATCTGAAGCCGACAATAGTCTACCGACGGTGCCGCTCACCGTAACAACTCGGGGACATCCCCGACTACCGACTGCCCCGAAACCCCAAGATTACGCGGATAGAGGCTTCACGCCGTAGTTCCGATTTTATATTGATTGCGCGTCGTCTTGGTGACGAGGGAGAAGATATACAGAACCACTGATCGGTATGCTCCTACATGTTGATTTTCTTCATCCTGCGTTCTGCGCTCTGCCTGCTCCTGCTAACCACCTGCAGACCCAAGTCATCACAAGTACGCATCATACAAGTACGTGCCGTGTGCACGCTGTCTCGGACTCGGACATATTACAGTCCATATATTCCCCTGGGTCACCTTCCATCTACCGGCTCGACTTCCGCACTCGACGCTCACCATGACGGTAGACCATCACCCCGTCCAGAACAGCGAGGTCTACCTCTTACACGCCCCGCATACGCCTTCGGCCCCTCCGCCATCACCTCCTTCTCCAGCGACACCATGCAGGCGGTCTCTCTCGCCCCCTTTGGACGACTTGATGTCCATGACCCCCCCGGAGCTCAGCTTGCGCTGCCCATCCTCCTGCACGCGTCTGTCCAATGCCGTGCACGTGCTCGGCACAGAGGCCACCGCGCTCTCATGCCTCACACGTCTCTATGAGACCGAGCCCATCGCGCGCGGCGGCTTTGATGCTGCCGTCGAAGCCATCACGCGCTTTCGCGGCGACAAAGGCAAGCTTGTCATCAGCGGCGTCGGCAAGAGCGGGCACATCGCCAAGAAGCTCGTCGCGACGATGAACAGCCTCAAGATCCACGCTACCTACCTGCACCCCACAGAGGCCCTCCACGGGGATTTGGGAAAAGTTGGGAAGCATGACACTATCCTCCTCATTACCTTCTCTGGCAAAACGCCCGAGCTGCTCTCACTACTACCGCACTTGGATGCAACGCTACCACTCATCATCATGACCTCCCACACCCACCCCTCGACCTGTGAGATAATCAGGCAGCGTCCCGATGCTATCCTCCTCCCCGCCCCCATCCACAAGTCCGAAACAGAATGCTTCGGCTTTAACGCGCCCACGACGTCGACGACAATGGCCCTCGCCCTCGGCGATGCCCTAGCTGTCGTCATCTCCAACGAGCTGCACATCAACGTCCAAGCCGTTTTCTCGCAGAACCACCCGGGGGGCGCCATTGGGCAAGCCATCAGCACTGTACCGGTTCCCCCAACCTCCCAGAACGAGAACCAGACCCGTAGCCCAACTCAGAAACTGGCAGACCTAGCCCTCCCCCTCTCCCTCATCCCAGATGTCAGCCACGCCGCCGTAACAGGCGCCCACATCCTCCTGGCAGCGTATAAATCAAAGTCTGGGTGGGTGCGGCACGGTGAAAATGTCGTAGTGCCGCCGCGCCGTATTGAACGGCTGGCGCCAGACGACATGGAAGAGCCGGCGTCGTGCATCAGCGGGCTGATGGTATCGCGGCGGGAGTGGATCCTCGTCCCAGCCGAGATGGGGGTGCAGCAGGCGCGGGAGTGGGTGGTGGATAAGGACGATGGGGATCTGCTCGCTACGGTGGTGGAGGGGGTGGTGGTGGGGATTTTGGAGGTGGGAAGTATGAGGGTTGAGTAGAGACCATCAGAGCCTAGTTCGGTAAACCGGCCAAGTTTCCTAGGTGGATAGAAAGATGTATATCCCCTTTATAGCTGGCACTTTTCCTTTCTCCATTCTCAGGCGTTTACGGAAATGGAAGCTAGCGCAGCCTTCTCATTTGTTGGTTTTTGTATCATTCTCGTTCTCATTATGGCTACTTCTTCAACTCGACCTTATCTCACATCACGAGACAGGATCAGGGTATCTTCGGATCAGGGGCTCTGTTCGGGCTAGTTGGCTAGCATTTGACTAGGAAGGATAGGCAAGCATGTGAGTAAGTTGAAGTGTCACAAGATATGACAAGTGTGAGTAAGTATAAGTAAGTATTTGGGAACAGGCTAGTTCGTAGCCATCACCCAAGGCCAAGCTTGTCTCAGGTGACGAGGTAGGGGAGGAGAGGTTGGATACATATAGACGAGGCCCTGACTGGAACTTGTAAGCAGCAGCCCGTCTCTGGGTTCAGGCCTTCCCTCCGACCATCTTCTTTGCTATTGGAACTCGCTACCGGTACGCGCAAGTACAAGCAAGCGTGATTATGGGTGTAGATGTGAGTATGGAAAAAAAAAAACCAGTAGGTCTGTTGAGTTAGGAAAAGTCGAAGCTATGAGTATAATCCCAATCCATTCAGGTATCGAGAGCCGCAGCCATGGCCTAAGCAGTAAAGCATAGCTGACATGACGGTACGAGTATAGAAGACCCAAGCAAGTGTTGCCGTCCTTGGCTTTCGTGCTAATTCAAGAGCGCAGGATATAGTGGCTACCTTGGGTGTATGTATATGTATATATATATACACCCTCAGCTACATTGTTTACTAGGGCGTCTGCCAGAGGTCTCTCTACCCAGCCTAAGTACATGAACCTATCGGGGTATGTCGTATAGACAGACGCCCTCTGCTTGGACTTTCTAGGAGGTAAGGTAGTTGCCAACCCGCGACGAAAAGAATAAGAACCCGCCAAATACTCTCTAGTTGCACTATATTCTAATAAGTGTACGTTGGGCGGCAAGTATGCATACAGCGCCCAGCCGAAGCCGAGCGGCGTCTTGAATTCGGGAGCGGGGCTTATATCGATCGGGATGGTGGCGGGCGCCCCACGTAGGGGATGGAGAGGTCGTTGGCGTCTTTGCGAGGGATGCGGAAAAGGGATGAGAAGGGGCATTTTCCGTGAAGGAACAGAGCAGGATACTGGCGGTAAGGGGTTTGTCTCTATTGCCTTGCGTGGAGGAGTTGAGGGGCTTAGGTTTTTCTGGAGAGAGGGGGGAGGTATATATATCAGGGTATCTATACCTTACATATAAAACTCTGATACCCCCCCTCTTATGCCTCTTCAGCCGTTCTGCTGCAGTATCCACTTCTCTCCTCTCTCCCTGCACCTCTCCGATCCCATTCTCCAGTTCTATCCTCCCACTCAAACACATATCATATACCGAATACGCCCCCGCTGATATTTCTTCCCATGCGCACCTCTCCACTCCTCTTCCTCGCCCTGCTTTGGCCCGTCCTGGCCCACCCGCACGTCTCGAATCCGCAGCAGCAGCACTCGTCCAAGTTCGAGCGGGAGCCGGAGATCGAGGATCTGTATGCCTACCGGCCGGAGGAGAGGCCGCTGCACACGACGGTGCTGATGGGGATGAGACCAGCAGCTACTGCAGGGACAAAGAGGAGGACTTGGCTTCGAGAGTGGATGAGCGAGTGACGTCATGAGAAATGGTGGGTGAAGGGAGGCGAGGGCGTCTGGACTATTTGCACTGGAGCTTTTGATTTCCATCCATCAACCGTCAACCGTCGACCTGCAACTTCAACTTCAACTTCAACACATTCTCAAGCGCAACATCAGTCCCCGCATCCAGACAACCGCACACCGATTGAAATGGCAACCCCGTCTGACCCTCCACCACCCTACTCAGCCTCCCCAGCTCCTCAGACCCAACCGAGCGCCTCTTCCCACCTCCGCGTCCCCAATCCCCGCAATGGCATCCCGCCCCTCTCCCGACGCTCCATGGAAGATGAAGCGCGCGATCTCCCCCACGGCTGGACGCGCCAGTACGACCAGAGCTCCCACCACCAGTTCTTCGTCAACACACTCTCCCACCCCCCACGTTCAATCTGGCACCACCCGTACGACGATGACGAATACCTCGCGTCTCTCACGCCCGAGGAGCGCGCTCGCGTGCAGGGCCTGCACCGAGTGCCGAGCGAGGCGGACATCAGGGCCGAGAGTAGCGATGAGGAGGACCATGACGACGACCACGCGACCTTGCCCCCTCGAGGAGAAAGCGCAGGCGCCGAGGATAGCCCCAAAGGCGTGCACAAGCTCGGCCGCAAGATGAAAGACAAGCTCACCGCGTCGACGCATACGGAGCGCGAAGCGTCCCGTCGGCAACGCGCGCAGGAAGAGGCGGCTGCATACGAGCGACACCAGCACATCCGCCGGCAGATGTCCCGCGCCTTGGAGACGGGGGAGCCCCAGCTGCTGGGAAAGGATCGTAACGGCAAGGATGTGTACATCGAGCCGCCGCAGATGCCGAGGGGCTATGCGGGGTATGGCGCTGGCGGGTACGGGTATAATCCGTACATGCAGGGCCCGTTTGGGATGGGCATGGGTGTGGGCGGGGTGAGGTATGCCCGGCCGGCTGGACCGTATGCTAGACCGTACGGTGGTGGGTATGGTGGCGGACTCGGAGCTCCTCTGTTGGGAGGGCTTGCAGGTGGTGCGTTGCTCGGTGGGCTGTTGTTTTAGGGATGCGATGGGACAGGGCGGCCGAGAGGTTCTAGGAAAGTGAAGATCAATCCAGCTTGATGGTTCTGCGGCGCTCTTTGCTTTGGGAGAGCAGGTTCTACGATCAAACAGCGATCGGGGGTATTTCGGTCTCGACACAGGGAACAGGATGGGCAACTCAAGTCAGGAGTTTTGGCGAGAAGACTGGCGATTGATGGATGGGTACACAACAACGTTTTTCCATTTCTCAAACTCTCTCCTGTCATGGTATGAAACTCTTTGACCCACCGCATCTTCACTGCATCTCTAAACAATGTAAACTACAGCTCTTCCATGTTCCGTATCCTATACACATCACACAAGCGTTAGTGAGTATCTGTAATTCTTGATTTACCTCTACCAGTAGGTAGCTAGGTATGCAGAGTTTCGTTGCCATGATTCGTCTCTTTCCTCTAGATGATCTCCCAGCTCCCCTTTCTTCCTTTCTCTGCCTTCCTCCTCCCTATCTATCTCCCATCTCCTGTCTACTATCTCCCATCCCCCGTGTCCTATCTCGCCTGTTCACTTGTGAGATTTGCACCCCAGATCCAAGATCCTAGGTCCCAACCCCCCCCCCCTTCTCCCCCCAACCCACCCCCGCCGCACCCCTCACAACTTCGCCTTCTCCTTCCCCTCCACCACGCCAACCTGGAGCTTTGGCGCGTACTTTTTCAGCACGCCCTCGTTGTGGTACTTCCAGAACTGCTTGGTAGCGTCCTTGCCGGCGACGCGCGTGAGGATCTTGCTGCCGCCTGGGTGCTCCTCTTTGAAGGCTGTCGCGTGGGGAGAGGGTGGTTGGTTAGCTTGTGTTTCTTGGTTCTTGTCTTGTGAGGGGAAGAGGAGGCTTGAGGGGGAGAGAGGGAAAGGAAACGAACCGGTAACGTCGTACACGCCCTCGTCGATGATGATGTACATGCCCTGCTCGGACGTCTTGTGCGCTGCTACGTCGGCGGGGGAGAAGGATTTTGACATTTTATTTCTCTATCTCTCTCTCTCTCTCTCTCTCTCTCTTTCACGCAAGGGATTCCCCTGCTCTTTCGTATGAAGGTTTTGTTTATTCCCTTGGGGTTTCTTTTCTTTGTATGTGGTTTGGATAGGGTGGGGCAGGGTTGTAGTGGCGATAGTAGAGATGGATGTGTGAGTTTCAGACTCGGGATTAGGATAGTGCAATAGAGAGGTGGTTGGTGAAGTTTGTTACGGGTTGTGGGTTATTGTTTGTTCACTTTTGGATGGCTGTGCTATGTGCGGACCGAGATAGAGACGGTGCGAGGTGAGGGGTAGTTTGTTAGGAAGTGGTTATGGTCCTTGGACTGTGGAGAAGTGGTTCCTGAATTTGAATGGTAGAGTGGAGGTATTCTATCTATCTTGAGCAGGGATTCGGACCTCGGCTTGAGGGGCCCTGACTCAGCGGCTTCGAAGGGGATGTGATTGGCTGCTTCGCTCTGCTATATTGTGTTGATTAAAGGGTAGGTGGAGGAGAGGGGTTGCTATGCATTGTTATTGGTAAGACCTAGGCTTGCTCTTTTGCTCTCTTTTTTGAATCCCTCCTAGATATTTCAGTACCGCGGATTTGGAGTGCTATGCGGATTATGTTGAAATAGGGATTAGGATTGGTATTGGAGTTGTAGGCTTAGGGGTGGGAAGTTGGCGGGTTGGAACCTGGTATGCGTAAAATACCTGGACTGTAGATAGAGTGCAGAACGGATATAATATCCCTAGGAGACATCAAAGTGCTAAGGGAAGGGAAGAGGAAACAGGAACAGAAGAGGCTCTGGTCTTAGCTGTTTGTTTGCACGCAAGGTTGATTCGGATCTTATTATCCTCGTCTATGATATACGTTAGAGAACGCGCTCCTACTATGTGGAGTTGGGTGCCCAAGAGAAGCGGAGAGTTGGAGATGCGTTCTGTCGGGTTGGAAGAGGATAAGAGTGAGAAGAGAATAGGATGGATGACAGTCCCCTTACGAGATTTAATATAAGATAGTTTCCAGGCGTTCATGCAAACAGTACTACGCACTCTTGGTGGCGAGAGGGTATCGACAAGCTCACACTAGAGCAATGCAACCTGAGTCTATAAACCGGAGACTTTGCTCGGCGCCAACGCGTGACCTGTGACAGCTCGGGGCATGTATTTACTACATACTTAGTAGAGCCAAAGCCCAAGTTGAGGCACCTTGAGTTTGATGCCCGACTTGGAATTAGCAACAACAATATACAAATTTATATGTTTATGTATGTATGTATCATACATAAGTATAGACATATGTATATATGTGTGTGTGTATGTATACATCTTTGTCTGCTGTAGAAAACTAGTCTTATATTCCACATCTTCACCTCCTTTCCTAGGATACCCAGGAAGACGATATGCATCCATCTATACACCCCGCACTTCGCTGTTTCAGGGCAAACCTGTTTCCTCCAGCCCACGAGTTGTATCTAGTACCATCCTATCCAGACCAGTGCATAGTAATGGCCTCATCACTGCTTTCACATCAGGGTGGAGGGATCCTCATTGCACCGCCTATCCCTCTCCTGGTGCCAAGTTCCTCCAAAAGCTTGCCCACACAGCTGGGATAGAAAGAAATGGTATGCCAGCAGGCGGAGAGGAAACAGCAGGAATGCCGGAATCTAGATTGAACAGTCGGTGGCACTGGGAAGGGTAGCTGGCCGGCGGGAGGAGATAAAAACAAACCTCGATGCGCTAGCGACGAGGTAGGAGTGCACACGTGCCTCAGTGGTAGCGTTCTTTGTTGATTCCTGCTTTCTGATACACATTTTCACTTTTCTTAAATTCTCTCCTCCCCTCTCCTCTTCTCTTCCTGTCACTCAACCGGTCTCTCCTCGACCTTTCTCTTCCATTTGGTATCTTCAACCTCCGCGGCCACCAGCGCGAGGTCCAACAACCAAGATAACTAGAAGAAGAGAGCACATCGTTGAGATCAACAAACCACTAACTCCCAACTCACCAACGCGAGTGAAGATGTCGATATCGATATCCTACCCGTTGCACGCGCAGCAGCCCTACTGGGGATCGGTCAATGCTCAACACAAGTATATCTTCCCTCTCGATATAGAAATGAAGCTAATAGTCATGCTCTAGTTTCTGCGAAGAAGTAAGCCACCACGACCGTGTTGGAGAGATAGAAACTGATTCTATGATGCAGGATTACATCCTGACCTCCTACATCGCCGAAGTCGTTAATACGCTCACCAACTTGACCTACCGTGCGTTGCTCCCATCAAGCATCCAGCTCTCCTCGAGGTTCCCTGTTTTCTCATGGGCATCACGTGCCCCCTCCCTGTTCTTGCCACGCGCGAACTCTCCCAAAGATACGTCACGGGATGGGAGCGTATAGAATATTTCGACGGGCACGTTTGTGCTTGAAACTGGGACCGGGCTGATGTGTTGACAGTGTACTATGCTCTCCACGGTATCAAGAACAACGCCAATCGCAAGGATGCTGTGCTGAGAAACCTGCCATATTTGGGGATTGCGGGCGTGGGACTTGGATCGGCGGTCTTCCATGCGACGATGAAGAATTATACGCAGTGGTGTGAGTCTCTTCTTGCGTCAGCCCCGGATCTAGGGGGAGGCTTTTTACATCTTTCAGTAACCCGGCGTCTATACCGTGTCCCCCAAACTCGATCATCCTAAAGGGAATTCCGCAGCTAACAAGCACCCCAGGCGATGATCTCTCCATGCTCGTCGCAGTCGCAACGGTCTACCATCGGGTCAGCACGTTCGACAAATCGCTCTCCACGACTGTTATCTCGGGTTTCGTCATTACGGCTGTCATAGCTGCGTTTAGTGTTTGGCATTGCGTTACAGATGAGATTACCATGCATTCAGTCCTCTTTGGTGAGTTTCTCCAGGCGCCAGACCATCATCAGGAAGGAGAGAAAATAAAGTATAAAAAGAAAGAGGAAAGAGAAGAGAGGGAGATATCTACTGATTTACACCAACAGCAATCATGATCATCCTAGTCGGCGGAAAGACACGTTCCATCATCACCGCGCGAGTTGAAGACCCGGCTGTTGCAAAAGAAGTCAAGAATTTGGCGGCTTGGGGTGCAGGTATTTTCTCACCCCCTCCCCTTCCTCCTCTACTTCCTCTTCTTGCGATAACTCGGGAGGTAAAGCTGACATACCAAAGGAATCTTCGTCTCCGGCTTCATAATCTGGAACATAGACAACGCAATCTGCTCTTCCCTCACGAGCTGGAAGCGCAACGTAGGTATGCCGTGGTCGTTTGTATTGGAATTGCATGGATGGTGGCATGTTTTTACCGGGGTTGGCGCCTATATCTGTAAGTATTTCCCTCCTTCACACTTTTTGCTACCTTTCTTGTGCCGTAAATATACAGAAAAAGAAGAGAGACTAACGACCCAAGTCATCGCCCTCGTCGAGTACCTCACATCAGAAGACGCCGGCGAACCTCTCGGATCCCGCTTCGCCTGGCCCGTCAATGTGCTCGTCAACTGCCAGGCTGGAAGCAAATGTTCGGCGAACATCGAGACGAACGTGCTGAATGTCGAGAAACATGAAAACTGGGTAACGCACTGTGTAGATGGCGAGGCAATGATGACCGCAGAGGACGATCGGCCGGCTGTTTCGAACAGCGTGGTGGATGAAGCAGCGAAGAGCAATGATGATGCGAACACGGGGATTTGATGTCTGATTCGCTACATGTGCTGCGCCAAGGGAGTAAAAGCATTGAAGGGCTAATTTGCCGCTGTATTGCTCCTACGTCAGCGTCTGCTTCACTTCACATCGCGTGTGTAATATCTCGCTCAGGCGTTGGAGAGAGCAGTTACAGTACGTAGCTAAGGGTACGATAGTAAATGAAGAGGTATTCGTAATCTCGCACCGGAAACTATTCTAATCACAGAAGTTAAGTCTTTACCATATGCGCCCCCCTGCTCCCCTTCCAGCCCCCTCCCGTCCTGTCAGAATAACCCCATCGCGTCTGATCAACCTATCCCCATAAAGAGCCGTCTTATAATCAAGCGCAAATTCTCCTCGGCGAAAAGAAATCTTACTCCCACTAAGGCCAATTACAACTGCACTATTCACGTACGTCTACCAATACTGACTATCCCTCGGAGCTCCCGACACTCATCGACACGACAAGCGAGAGCCGCATCGCCTCTCTGCATCCGCGAGTCATCGCCACGAGAGCTATCCACAAAGCTAGCGAGACCGGTATCAAACAGCCAGCGGCATCCAGGTCCGCGTCTCCCTCTCGGTCGGGGGAACCAAGCAGGGAGAGGCCTTGTAGAGTATTGCGGCCTGGGGCTTTTGCTGGGGAGGGATTGGTTTCTAGGTATGGAGCTCTGTTTCGGAATTGAAGATTCGAAGGGAGGGGAAGGGAGAGGAAGGGGGGGGGGGAGGGGCTGTCAGGATTGAGGTAAGATAGGAAATTGCGTTTCTGATTTTCATGATAGTGAGAGTGACAATAAAAATAACAAAAGAGGGAGTTTTCAGCGGCCAGATGTTACTTTCCCTATCCCTACCTTGGCTTAAGAAACATAGTATTTCTGGACGTTGGTTTCACTGGTTGGTAATGCTTCCAGCTAGCCGACAGCGGCGACTGAGAGGAGAGCGGAGCTGAGGAGGGGAGAGGAGAGGAGAGGAGAGGAGAGGAGAGGAGAGGAGAGAGGAGGAGAGGTATGTTTTTTATTCTTGCCCTTTGATATCATGCATTTGGTTATTTGATTGGTTTGCACTGGTTTGCACTGAAATGAAAGATGAGACTTGTAGTTGAGCTTTACGTGTGTACTGCGTGTATATAGATTGGGAAGGGGAAGAGAAGGGGAAAGAGACAGGGGGAGAGAGAGGCAGAGGGAACGAGAGAGAGAGAGGAAATTTATATGATATAATATGAAAAGGAAAGGAAAGGGCTTACTTTTTTGATGATGGTGAGGAGTAGTTACAGGTAGGTAGGGCTTGGGTTTATTTCAGATGGTGTGTTTGTTATTGGCTTATGGGTAAATGAAGTTAGGTGATGCTCTATTCAATTGCGAAATAGTATACGAAAAAGTGTAAGCTGTAAAACGATGGTTTTAGTAGTCTTATATTCTTGCTGCTACCATAGGAGGACTCGGATGTGAGTACCGAGGGCTTAGCAGTTATCATATGAATAAGTCACATGCCATATAGACCAGGAAAATCTCCCTGCAATAGTATACATGCGATAGTACATCTGGAAAGTGAGGAGATTGGGGAGAGGAAAGTGAGAGTGAGTTTTGGAATATGGCGTTGTTGCTTGTTTTTTTAGACAGGTTAAGCTGATGTTGAGCTGAGATGGTTTTAAGGCGCGTTGAATTATATGGATATATGTTTTTATATTACAATATTAGAAAGAGTAAATATCTTCGTAATATTAGAGAGGAGTTTGAATAATAATGTCTCTAGGTTTAGTTCTGATATTGTGTTCGGTTGTTGGTTTGTTTACATATGGGGACAGTAGGGAGAGTTAGCGAGAGTATGAGTGAGTTTTGAAGTACAGCATTGTTGATAAAATTGGTGAAAGCTGAGGCTAAGTTGAAATAGTTCTAAGACACGCTGAACTTTACAGATACTTGTTTTATGTTTATATTTATATTTGTATATGACAAGCTCAGTATAATATTCCTTACCTGATAAAATTACATAAGCTTTGCAGATTAAGCGGAAAACAAAAATTAAATATAGTTAACTAGCAAGAGAAAATATGACACGGGGCCTGCTAGCGCGATCTATGAGCAGATTGTAAAGGTTGCAAGACTGATTCACGTGAAGAATAAATGCGAGAGAAAGGTGTATTCAGTGATTTACTTGAACTCCAGCCCACTTCAGTGCTAACCCAGGATTAAGTTCATTTTTAAAGCACAGTCTCGTAAGCTCTACTCTAGAATACAAATGAATCTACCTTGCTGCCAATATAAATTCTGCTGTCACAAATACTGTTTCTAGAGACAATCAATCGAATTGCTAGGAAAGAGACACGCGCTTTTCTTTCTGCGGTATTGCGGTACTGTGTAGAGTGCGTGGCGACGAAACTAGCGGCTTGACTCCCTCAGAGTATCTCTACTCAATGAAAAGGCATGTCCCTGCGTAGATCACCAAAGACACGGTTGAAATTTCTCAACCAAGAGAATATCTGTGTTCTTATAGTAAATGAAGAAAGACGCAGAAAAAGAACTGCATAAGCAAGCTCAATTCATTGCTCTTCAGCATATGTATCAAGTGTACTATTTGGGGGCCTACGAAAGTAAGGAAACTGAGCCTGTGCCCCCAAATTTGTCCGTTTGGGCAAGCGCATCACAGCAGCAGAACAATATATAGAATTTTAGCTTCTAGCTAGAGAACCCTATCCTCTTTTAAAACAGCACTAGTTCACTTTTTTATATAGAATCATGTTCCCAAACCGATTCTGTCTTTTAAATACAAACTCCAATGGTCATTGGCTTCAGCTAGTCTCTTAAATTTCTCTAAAGCCTTTGATCTCATCATATAATCCGAATTCCCCAAAACAAGACCAGAAGCGTGGAAGTCAGTAGCAATATTATTTTCCAGTAAATCTTAGCATACATATAACCGTTTCGGATCCAGCTTGAAGTTTATGTGTTCGAGAAGCACTGAGTAGCTGCCTTCAAGCTGTTAACTCTTTGATCTTATCTGTAATAGCTTATATTTGATCTTGATTTTGTAGATTCATTTCAAAGCGGATTATGAGCCCTTTTATTTTATTAATAATTTAACTCATAAGATAAGCACCTGAATGGTCACAACAGATTCGTCACCTTCCAGGATACATTATCAACACTCTTATTATAATGAATAACAGCAAGTCCTTCCCTGTTCGAACTTTATAGATGGTTTAAATAGCTTTGAAATATATCACTTGTCAAGATTGTGCCTAGAAGCTCTAGCTTCTTTGGTGGAAATGTGTCATATTTGTCCTCAAAGCTGGCTTGATCAATAGGAGAACCCTAGAGAGTAATTTAAATAAATACTTAGCAGCTTCCCCTGGCTCAATGGTTCATTACAAAACACAGCAACTACATCTCCCTGGAGCGAACATACATAAGGGACTCGCTGAGACGTCGACAGAGTTGAGAAGCCCTTGGAAATGGTCCTTATTTTTATATCAGCATCAAATTCGTCTTTTAGGTATTTTCCGAAAGATTCTGTAAACCTGTGAGCCATTGCATTATCGTTTGTTGTCTTTGGAAAGTGCCTCCTCGCTTCTACCAAAGTTTCCTTCATTACACTGCTTTCGGTTACGTTTAGTAACCCCGCTTTATGCTCAAAGAAACATTTCTAGAGGCCGCCCTAGATGAAAATTTATATGAACTGAAGTTCTCGCTAATACCAGCTTGAACACTTCTTACAGCCAAGAATGCGGTATCAATGTGATACACCTCCCTACTCACGATAATCTGTAACCGCACTACCACATGCGCAGCCAAGGCTGCCAGATCGACAGATAGATTAGACTGACTTCCATGTCCACTGTTATTAGATAGCTCGATATTCAGACAATCAGCACCAGCCGCGATAGTGCCTGATCCTCTCGTAGCAAGATTTTCTTGCCAGGACGCGTGCGAGGCTATGCCTGCCGATTCTGGTGTAGGATAGTCAAAACTTGGAGCTTTTCTAGTTGAGCAGTGCAGGTCGCTGATCTCGACAGCTCATGATTAGAATGGTTGGGGCTGGAGTGGAAGTATCTGTATATTGAATCGTATGCGGAAATGTCTATGTAGGCTGAGAACAGAATGTTTGGTGCCAGATAAGGGGTCACTTCATGATTGGACACTGTCCTCAAGAGACGGAAAATAAAATTTTATACAGAGCAGATTAAAAATATTAGATCGTTAGAAGGTTTTTTCATTTATAAGCGTCTTTTCCATATAATTCTAGTGCAAGTATCGAATCATCTTACTCTTGTTGGTCTCTCCTATTCCGAGGATCCAAATTTCTGCAAATTAATAGGTAAATATATGATTCTACAATATACATTATTTACTATAGAAACATACAGGGAGAACACGAGAAGAGGAGGTCTCCTGGAGAACCAAAACAAAATAGGAAGCACCACAATTGGGCAAGACTCGAAGAGCTGTTGGGAACAATTCCCAAGTTGGAGGTATATTGGAGTAAGTCTGCCTGGTTTCTAAAGTACAATGGGTGGTCTGGTATTTATACCTCAGCCTTCATATGCCAAATCATATAGCTTCCTATCACGAGATCTAGTTGTCTCAGGTCTCTACATTACGTCTGAAATCAAGAGTTGAGGAGAAATGAATATATGCAATCATGTTGAATCGCGTGAGGGGGTGTTGTTTACTTCCCCCTCGCTTAATAACATTCTTTCCTATTGGCACTACTTGCTACACTTGAGGTGAGAGAAGTTCAAAGTTCATATGCCAGACCAAAAACTCCAAAAGACTACAGGAATACTGTCGCGATGTTGTAAATATTTGTATTCTTATATTTAATAACTGACCTTTTCCATTGATTTACAAAGCAGGGCGTCAGTCAAGTAAGTAGAAACGAATCAAGTGTCAATTCTCAAGACTTGGAGAGCAAGCTACAAGAAATAAAGCCATACTAGGCTGGAAAGCCCCATTGTATTGGCTTCACAGCAATGGTTAATACGGTAAAACCAAATTCTCTCGCTTGTTTCCAATGTTACAGACCATGCTGCTAAAACATCTTTCACTGTCATTCATTCAACCGGCATTCAAATACATCTTTAAAATAAACATAATTTCATAACATAATTACATTTAAGACTCGAGCATTCTGTTCTTGAAGTAAGCACAGCCCCCTGAAAGACAGAATGATAACTTCAAACTCCAGACCCACTACAACATCACCTGTGTTCGGTATCGCGCAGTTTCCGCCGAGTATAAAATATTGTTTCTCAAACAGAGAGTAAGAGACTAATATAGGCGCTACTAAATTAATTCGATCCGGCCAACCCCCACCTAGACTTTTGGGGGAGTGAAATAGTTCGGTAAGACTTTTGATATGCTCTAAGTGACGCACTGCAGATTATCTAGTCTAGGTACAAATAGACAGCAGTACTCTTGTTGTTCAAAATTTCTCAGTGATTTTTCGTTTCGCAGATTTAACCTAACTTTCGGCACACCACTGATCATAAAGAGATCGTGAGTAGTATGATATAAAAAGCTGATTATTCAGGATCAGAGAACATCCAGTCAGTTTGTCAATATGCGAGGTGCGACTTCAAAAATAATTCGGCAGATGCTGTTAATGGTTTCCAAGCTGCGGTTTTTTTTTTTTTTTTTAATTTTTTTTCGCACGCATATGGAGAAAAATAGAGCCACACTTCGCAAAAAATACGATAAATGTGAATCGGGTAAGCATACTATACCACCTGATTCTTAGCACTAAAACTCGCATTCATGTTTTTCGCTTTCACTACTCGTTTCATCGTCACTCTCGATAGGTGCTGGTCGTATTGACAAGTCGGGCGCAGCATGTCTTGAATACTAGTGGACCAAAATAAAAGCAGATGATATTCAGCCCACCACGCGAAACCACATTTCGAACTCGCGGCAATACGTCTTGAACTTACTCTTTGTTATAGTGTTAATTTAGCGGAAGATTTTTACGTAATCTATTGCCAAGGCACTTTGCTCTGCTCAGGCACTGAGTGGTATTCTGAAGTACATGATGAACAATGCATCTGTTTAATATGCTCCGAACCCCGTATCCCCAACACCAGATGAATGAAAGTATAATATCAGTTCAATTTTTAAATGTAACGGCCCACGCGCCACTGTTTAGAGCTGTCTGAAAGTCTTCGGCATAACCCCAAGTAAGGGCACAATCGCTGTCACTTCGCGCTTCCTCAGCTCTCGGAAGCCATTTGAGAATTTGCGCGATCCGACTGGTATTCTGTCTCAAGTGAGTAAATGCATAACCGTTAAGGATGAGTAACGTACAGATGGGTGCGTCGACATCCACTCTGGAATATTATGGTTCATTTGCGCGGCCTCCATGCGTTCCCAGACTTTGACGGCTTCTTTAGGATCGTAACAGCTATGCGCCATCATCATAAGCCCGATATAGTCTGCCTCACTCTCTTGCTTCCTCGAAGCCGGCCTCATGATACCCATCTCCAGAAGGAACTCCCCGATATGCTGCCCAAGCCCGAGAGTCAGACCTAAGGCATCTAGGCATATGAAAGCAAGGTGCAGAGGCCCGTAGATTATAATACTGCTACTCATTTGTTCAGCAATATGGCGAGCAACGTTATGCGCTATCTCATGACCAAGTACTGCTGCGAGTCCATCTTCGGTCTTGGTTATGGGGAGAATGCCGCTATAGACAAAGACCTTTCCACCAGGTATAACAAAGGCGTTGGCCTCTGTCCATTGTCAAATGAGACCGTGTTCAAGAATGAAGGGCACTTTACCTGGGGAGTTTATGACATGGACTTCCCAATCGACATGCTGTAAGCCACTAGCAGGTATTAACTTTGCCATGACTTTGTTCACCAGTTTAGTTCTCCGATCCCAAGCCGGTAATATCGCGTTCGCGTGCGCGTGCATGAGTAACTTGTATGTTCTCTCGCCTTCTGCCTCTACGGTAGCATCACTAAAGCAGTTGAACCTTCTTCTACCGGATACAGGCACCGTCTCAAGGTTAGAATAGTAGAAGATTGCTGCTGACCCGCCAGATATCAAAAGCACCCACTTCGTAGTCGGACTGCGGAGATTGTTGATGAACTGATCCTTGGTGAACAAAGGTTCTGCCCGTTGAGCTTCTTCCGGATCCCATCGCTGATGGACTACTCGATTAGGCTTTCGCGGAGGTGGAGGAGGATGTCCCCATCCAGACTCGTAACGGTGTGAAATGAAGCCCGGCGAGCGAGGGGAATTTCGAAAGAGGGCTCGAGAAAGCGCTCGAGGGGCGCAGATAGTTCGTAAGGAGCCTGTAAGAGCTCGTGTTAACATATCGAGGACTGATCGGTTCGTGTTGGACGCGTAGCTGTCGACTGCTTTCAAATTGTCGAGGCTGAGGATTAGTAATTTTCTCAGCCTCGCTACCCCTGTCCTGCTTGATAAGAAAAGATAAGTTATCACCACTCTGATCGGCTACGTAGGCCAAGCATTGTCAACTCTGACAGCTCAAGACATTCTTATCCACTACTCCAGCGTTCATCACTTGCACGATTATCAGATTACATCAACGCCCGAAATACCGAAAAGATGATGGAAGTAGCGGCAACGACAGCCACCGCTGTTCGAGGCATGCTAGAACCGACACATCCTGTGAAAGCTAGATGGGAACGCATCAATACGACCCCGCTACCCCGCTCATCACACACACTCTCTGTCATTGCTGGCCGAGCATACATATTCGGAGGCGAAGTCAGTCCCCGAGAGCCAGTCGACAATGATATGCATATCGTCACTTTGCCATACGATGCTTTCTCCTCCGCCGATTATCATACCATTCCAGCGAAATCCGAGACTGCCGGAGGTGAAGTGCCAGAAAAGAGAGTGGGTCATACCGCTGCGGTGATTGGGGAGAGGATATTTGTGTGGGGTGGCAGAGGAGGAAAGGATATGAAGCCGTTGGAAGAGAAGGGCAGAGTCTGGGTATATGATACGAGGGCTGATTCATGGTCGTACTTGGATCCGTTGCCAGGAACACCTTACCCAGAGGCGAGGTCGTACCATTCGAGCGTCGCGATCGACAAACCGCAGCCGGGAAACATGAAGAGCGTTAAGATAGACAATGCTATGGAACTTCCAAAGGCTGGTACGATTGCGGAGTCTGCACAGACGGATGAGGAGATGGGTGGGTATGGCACATTCTTTGTACATGCAGGATGCCCAGTTAGTGGGAGAACAAACGATCTTTGGGGTTTTGACGTTAGGAGCAAGACGTGGAAAGAACTCCCTGCTGCACCTGGCAAGCCTCGAGGCGGAACGTCAATCGTCGTGTCGAAGCAAAGAATCTACAGATACGGAGGATTTAATGGGACAGGTGAAGAGGGCGGCCAAGTTGATATTCTGGAGCTGGGTATTGATACGTTCAGTAGTACTGGCCCTTCCACGGACGCTGCGGTCACTGCGAAGGGAACATGGAACACTCTAGATTTCGCTGAAGAAAACATGACATGTCCAGGAGACAGAAGCGTAGCTGGTCTGCAAGCTATTACGACAGGCATGGGAAGAGAATATCTGGTCTTACTACTTGGAGAGAGAGACCCTAGTATTCAAGGGCATGACGGCGCAGGGAAGTTCTGGGGCGATGTCTGGGCTTTCCAGTGCCCACCTCTGGGTATGACCGGTGCTTCATTCAAGGATGCAACTTGGCAGGCTCTTGGAAAGGAGACTGGAGAAGGCAAATGGAGTCCTATGCAAGTGGCTGATGCCGAAGGGGCTGAAGGAGAAGACGTCCACAAACTGGTACCATCAGAGAGAGGTTGGTTCGCCAGCTCTACCATGGGTGACTTGGATGCCAGCAGTATTGTGTTATGGGGAGGCTTGAATGGTAAGAATGAGAGAGAGGGTGATGGATGGATACTGAGGATCGAATGAGTGATAACAGTTTAATGAATGAAGAGTAACGACTAATGGCTGCATGATTGTCATGAGATTAGAGAACGCGGCACTTAATAGTCACAGGAGATATCAATGTGCATTCAGATGGGTTCCTGATACGCAATTATTGATTCCCACTTCAGTAGTCGCCGCACCAGGAGGTTATCTCCACTCTTGCTCCCACCTTCACAACCATCAATCCAAGACATCGCAGCAATCCGCCGGCAAAATTGCAATGTTCCTTTCTATACCTCAGCAGACATTAAAAGTAACCAAAACAGAATAGCGTTGCAGGTCCGGACTATAAATCGCTACTCTTTCCATCCTCACCGGCCCTTAACCTAGCTCCTATCCGCACAATGACCTCCGAAGCAGCCTTGACATCTTTCGCAGCCCGTAAACTCGCGCCGCACCTTTTCCCAGACCGCAAGCCAATAACGGGCGGTCAGATAGAAGCCAGTATCAATGTGTGCCTGGGGATCCAGAGACGGGCCGTGACTTTTGGGAAGAGACCTTTTGCGGCGTGTTTACTAGGCCCCGACAACGAGACTGTACTGTTAACGCATCAGAGTGTGGACCAGGTCAATCATGCCGAGGTACGTGTTACTGCTAATTCTATTGCGAGTTCTCCACGGTACCGCGAGCGACTGGAGAATTAGAGAGTCTGGATCTTGGAGTAGTAATAGGGGGTTTGCAGAATGTGCTTGCTGATGGTAACAGAGTTCTCTGGCTAGATTGGCATATTGCCATTATTCCAAAGAGTATCTCTGGCAATGCACCCTCGTCAGTACCTGGGAGCCATGCGCCATGTGTTCCGGTACGTGTCTGCCTTCCCTCCCGTCTGACAGTTACTCTGACCGGATGCTGTTTACATAGCAACCATTTACTGGGCACATATCGGCCGAGTGGTGTATGCTGCTACAAACGAACAATTGGCTACCCTCACAGGACCAGGAAATAAGGAGAACTTCACGATGAAGTGGCACACGAGGGACATTCTGCTGGATCAGCAGAAGGATGTTGAGATTATCGGGCCGGTGGCGGGAATGGATAAGGCTGTGATGGAGGAGAGTGATTTTTATTGGAAGACTACTCGATGATAGATTTAGGTATACACATAATGGAGTTAGAGAGTATGCAAGAGATTTCGTTGCCTATCATTCTGAGTGGCCTAATTATACGGAGGGGTAATGGCGGGTAGTTCTGACTCTTCGGCAGAAGTCAAAGTATCCGTTTACAGAGCTTCAAATACCGATAGCTCTGTTTTTTTTTTTTTTTTGGAATTATACCGTTTTCTCAACTGGTAAGAAAGGACGCAGAACACTTGAGGATACATACTTATTTAATAGGGATAGGCTGCTACTGTAGTGCTTCCAATATTGTTGTTCAGGGTCCCAGCGGTAAGTAGCCCCGTCATCTTTCCGCTTACGATGAAGCTGACTACGCTTTGTCTGCTGTCTTGTTTTGCACGCAGCTTCGTCTGGACCATGAATCAAACATACTAATATTATCATTAAACATATCAAAAATAAAGTATCTACTGCAAATGGCATAGAAGCGAATATGTCTCGCTGTTAGAGGACTTAGTGGTCCGCGTGACACAACACGTCTCTTGAGAAGCGAAGTTTTGTGAATTCCTGTTCAACTCTTTCAATCGATTCTGGAAACTTCTTCTACTATGTCGCACGTCAAATACTTCTTTGGAAATACTCTAAACTATGATTTACCTTCAACTAACGTCCACAGATATAATATTCCCGTCAGCGTCAAAACGAGAGCTTAAATCTATACCACTTTCCATCATAGACAACACCTCGGCAAATCTCTCTTGATGCGCAGCAATATGGTTTTTTTCGCGGCCGAGAATCCCGCTTCCAATAGCTCATCTTCAAAATTCGCTATACGAGACTCTCAATGCCTACCGCCCATGGTGTGGTCGGCTCTCCTACACTTCACCTGCCATGCCAACGGCCTTGCAAAACGAAAGATACCAACGCATATGGTTGACTTGCAATACACCAGAAGATACTAGAATCCCGATGACAACCAATTAGTGGCTTTGTGTTCTTCGCAGGTTCTCAGGTAAACATTGTAGGTAAACAAATGAAAACTATTAGATGAAAATCACGATTTTTTCTTATGATAAGAATTATCTAGATCCAGAAGTAGACATGTTCTATCCAAGACGCTCAAAGACGGGTATATTGCAAAAAGATAGCTTGTACTGGGAAAGATAATTTATGAAACTATGCTTTATTTAGAATTGATTGCCTATTGGAATAGTGCCAGCTCAGTTTAAAAGTAAAACTCTAGATTGCCTGCCGAGACAGAATATCTCCAGAGCTGGAAAGCGAAGGTGCCGACTTCGTTCATGACGTCTTATAGCGCCGCATTCAAACCGCTAGGATATTTTGCCAAATTCCATGCCATCGCCCGCCGGTGATCGCGGGTCGACGAAGGCTCTTTGAAGAGCTTTTTCGTATAGATGAATCGAGGTCCAGAGGTTTGAGGCTCTATACTTAAGCCCGCTCAGCGGCTCATATTGATATTGCCAGCTGTGGAGGTTGTCATAGCAACTCGCTAAGCTGGATAGCCCTTCAGGGGCTCTAGGCGAAACTGGGTCTTGGCGAGGCGCTCTTTCAATTAAACAATAAGATAGGGATCAAATTCAGAGTAAACATGTATGTAGAGTCTAAAATCGAGCCATGGCGAGATTGACGTTGCGCAAATAATATCATGCCAGGGCAAGCGAGCTGTTATGGCAACCAAAGGCTGGTTGTGATCAGACAAGGACGCACGCCTGCAGCATTTTCTTGGATCCGACGTCACCTAGCATCATGCGGAGCTCTGAAGCAACATCAGCCTTACAAGATTTCTTTGTCACAAAGCAAGCATAATGCAATCGTCTCGTGCCTTGCGAGACATACCATGCCCGACGCCAACCAGACCAGGCGGCCAGAAAGATATTTCCTGCCCCGCCGCAGATCGTGGGAGAAAGAAGGGTTTCCGGCTGTGGCGGATGTGGCGTAACAAACCTCGTCTGCAGGGTTTCGCTCGATCTACTGGTCTATCTTGGCTCAGGCATGAGCTCGGCATGACAATCTAGCCACCGGCTTATGACGATTTGGACTTGGCTTCCGGCGCCCACGAGATCCCAAGCCGTTCGTCTGAGGCTTCGCCAACGACAATGCGTCCAATCGGCTCCCCAGAATCTATTACACAAGCTTTGCCGTCACATCAGAAACCGGGCAGCGGCTTACACGATCTGCAGGTTCGTATATGAGAGCCCGGGTTTGTGATGGGAATATGACGAGGAGGGGCTCGCGTGCTTGGAAGGCCGCAATCATCAGCTCTCGCCTGAGATCACGCGTCGGAGATGTTGGAATTTGCCAGAGAGCACAAACCGGTTTCTGCCGTCTGTTCTTGGAGAGGAGCGTGGAGAGAAGAAGATGTTATATAACGGCGCGGCTCCTCTGGTGATTCCGAGAATCCATCTTCATCAGCTAACATCTCAAGCTTGAATACTACAATCTCCAAACCTTCCTACCAACCCAATCAAAACAAGCCTCGCCATGTCGGGAATCATCAACAAGGTCAAAGAGGCACTCCATCATGATAAACCCACCACTTCTTCGACCACACACACCACGGGCGCGTCCGAGGGCATACACTCTACCCCTGGAACTGCGCATAACTCCACGGGTGCCGGTTACAACACTGGCGTTGGCCACTCTGGTATTGGAACCGGACCAGGCGTTGGCAGCACAACCCACGGTACAGGAATCGGCTCATCCACCAGCCATGGAGCTGGCCTCGGCTCATCCAACACCACCGCAGGCCCGCATTCGTCGAAATTAGCTAATCAGCTTGACCCTCGCATAGACTCGTCAGTGATTCCTCTGTTTTTCTTTTTCCTTCTGCGATATCAAAGATGTTTACTGACTTTCCAAGCGACCTTGATAGATCCAAGAGGATTGGTGGAGCAACTGGAACTACCGGAACATCGGGGTATTCAGGAACCCATGCAGGAAATACGACCGGGGGCTACACAGGAGCCACTGGGGGTATCTCTGGCTCGACAAATGCGGGTATGTTCCTCCGTTCTTCCTTGACCAATCTTTCCTCGAGCAAGCGAGCTTGTTCATCTATGGTTCACGGCGCTGATAATCTTGAAACACCAGGTCCTCATGAGTCTAGTCTCGCAAACAAGTAATTTCTCTCTGCAGAGAGCATACTTTGGGTAAAGGCTGACTAGTCCCAAGAGCCGATCCTCGCGTCGATTCCGACTTAGATGGCCGGGGGAATAGACATGGAGCATCAACTGGAGGTGTTTTCGGCGCATCGGGGAGCCATGCAACGGCCGGTTCTGGTACCGCTCAGAATACTGCTGGTTAGTTGATACTCCCTTTCCTCTAATATTATCTCTCTCGTCTGTGATTGTAGATTACTACAATCTTGACTAGGCTAACATTGAGTCAAAGGGCCTCATAACTCGGATATGCTAAACTCCTTGGACCCGCGCGTTGATTCGTAAGGATTCGATTTCTCTAATATCAAGACGTCTCTCTAATCCTTCCAGTGACCGCGACGGCTCCAAAACCTACGGCGGAAATGCTACACATAAATAAACTGTCGTTCAGCGAGTGGCAACGATTGAGACCCGCGGCGGAGACCACCCTTTTGGTAGCTAGAATAGGCGCGCTGTTTGGGAATGATGCGCAGTTTCATAATTAGTAGATGAATGAAAATATAGCTACAATCCTTAGAGAGAAGTGATGATTATTATTATTTTTTTCAAGTTATACCTGATGTCATACGAATCAATAGCCACTTGTGCATACATGACCTTCAGAGAGTATCCCGCTAGAAACTATATCAATCAATAAAGAACAATATGGGAGAACACATAAAAAGAAGGCCTTATAGAGAACCAAAACAAAAGGAGGAAGCACCACAATTAGGCAAGCCTCGACAAGGTGTTGGGAACAATTCCCAAGTTGGAGGTGTATTTTCTATTGTTGGTCTTGCGCGCGCTCACACACTTGCCCTCTAAGTACAAAAGTGGTCCCGTATTTATCCATCATCCATCATACGCCAATCATATGACTTCCTGTCACCAGATCTCTACGTTTTCAGGTCTCTACATCAATAACTCCTAAAAAAGCCGAACAACCTGGTAGTCACTTGCGAACGCGGGGTTTATGCAGAGCCCAGTTGATATTTATTTCTGCTACAAGATTGGGGTTGATGCCAAGCGGAATAGTATTCCGATTAACCAAAGAATATGTCCAGCAGACACTGAACATCGCATCGATGCAATATAGTAGCCGTATATGAATGATAAACGGCTTCTGCGAAGAACCTCGAATATATACTTCAGGTAGATATTTCTAACAATAGAACGTGTTTTCCACTGCTAAAGGCCTGTCAAAAAGATAGCTGTTGGTAAGAATAAAAAAGGTATGCGGTATTTATTCCCCATGCAAGATCATGACAGCACCTATTAGCACCTCACTCTATCCTGCACAGAGGCCCCGCCCTCGTTCCTAAAAATAAAATGTCGCGTAGTCGCATCAGCCTCGGCATTCCTGCCACAGCATACCGCCCGGCCGCTAGCCTCGCTTGCGGGCCGAAAAAGTAAACAAGAAATTAGTCATGTGATGGACGAAATGTCTCGATTGAACAGACTAGCCAACAAACAGAATCTTGGGCAGAATGATGAAAATTGAGTCTCTCCATTGTAGGCGTTTTGTATCGATCCACTGACCCCCAAGCAAGCGGTCATGGAACATGCGCTAGACGTTCGCGAGTGTTCGCGGTTCTGAATCAGAGATTCGTCCACGGCATTTTGCGTCTCCCCCAATTCGGTTTCCTTCTCTCTCTCCTCCCTCAAGTAATCATCATATGAGAAAGCAGTTCTTAGTCCGTCTTTGAGTGGTTAAACGATCACCGTATTCGTATCCCCAATTTTCAACAGAGGCAGCACCGTGAATCGGAGCCCACGTTCCCCTATTACCCAAGCGTCGCTATAGAAACAACATTTCTGAGGCCACCAGTCGAGTCTCTAGAGCCCCGTGACAGTGTTTTCTGATTCGTGTTTCTTCCCGCAAGCAGTTTTAGAAACTGTAAGGGGGCTTCGGCTACTTAGGTTTCGGGATTTGAGTTTCGTAATGCGGGCCTTCCCGCATACTTGATATATCTATAGACTTGTTGGTGCTGCCGACCCCTCCAATCCGTGGCCTTCGAGCGGCTAGATACGTCACGAGATCCTGTGCTGTCGGATTGATTCTGTGACCGAAATCCGAAACTGGGTTGCAGACTAAGAGACCAGGGCCAGAAACAACGGATACCGGGTACCGAATACCGGTACGCGCCTTTTCTCCGAGCCAGGATTCTGAGCAATGGGCTGGTCTGTTTTGCATATTCGCCCTTGTAGCTATGGAATCCCTTAGCGTAAGAATCCCACTTTCATATCTGTAATCTGTTCTTTCAACACCGCTCCCATTTCGCATCTTTGTATCTTCCACCGTAACCAGACTCCCAAGCTGCATGACAAGATGTCGTTCTTCAATAAGCTCAACAAAGAGTTCGAGGGGTTGATGAAGAAGGACGATAGCCCAGGCCAAGGAGCACATTCTCAGGATGCCTCGAGAGGTCAGTTTTACCCCGCCCGACGTAGGTGCAAGCAACTAATGCTGCCGCGAATCTAGGGTATGGAGGAGAGCAGGCATCGTACTACGGTCAACAACAACAGCAGCCGCAGCAAGGCTATGGTGCTCCTCCTCAGCCTCAATATAACACCCACCCGTCCTACTCAAGTCCGCCTCCAGGCCAATACAACTCTCCACCCCCTGGCCAATACAATGCGCCCCCTCCAAACCAATACAGTCCCGCTCCGAGCCAGTACGGAGGCCCTCCTCCTCAGCAGTATGGCGCTCCCGGTGGCCTTCCACCTACTCCATCTCTTCCACAGGGATGGTCCGCTCTCTGGGATCCAGCCGGCCAGCGCTGGGCCTACCTCGAGGTTTCCGTCAGCAAGGTAATCTGGACGGTTCCTACCGGTCCGTCGTACCCCGGACAAGGATACGATGCGAACAGAGGATTTGGCGATCAGTATGGTGCCTCGGGTGGCTATGGGGGCCAGCCAGGTTACGGTGAACATCAAGGTGGTTATCCTAGTGGTTCCGGAGGCTATCAAGATGCCAAGAAGGATGAGAAGAGCGACAAGAAGAAAATGATGTTAGGAGCAGCTGGTGGATTGGCTGTTGGGGCTGTCGCAGGTGCACTCGTAGCCAATGCTCTCGGTAAGGTCTTTAGCTCAGAGTTTTCAATATCTCATACTAACAAGTCAACTTAGATGATGATGACAATGAGAACTCTCGAGCTGGATACGGAGGTGAGGCACCACTTCCTGACATGGATAATGACGGGCACTCCGTCAGCAGCAGTGACAAGGAAGAGGTCGAGGAGGCGAGACATGAGTATGAAGAAGCCTACGAAGAGGCTTATGGGTCGGACTGAACAGTATCAAGTGGTTAGGAGAGATCGCCCAGAATATTGCTTCTCACAGAAGGCGTTGTTACTCAATCGTTTCGCGGAAAGAGCTACCCTAGCGTGATTTCAACGTCTTCTTTCATATGCCCTCAACTACTTGGACCCTGTAGATTCTGATTGCGCGTCCTCAAAAATTTTGCCACTATCCATCCGATACAGCAATCAAGGCAACTCTTGATGAATACGCTCCGAAACCCTGATGGCCGAATCCTCATCCATATTGATAGTCGCCGGCCATTCTGCAGGTTCGATGTAGTAAGGGGCCATAAGCGGATCATCCTTGACCATTTGGAGATAAGGGACGCACTGGGTCACGAGATCAGCTCCTTTCCTCCACGAGCTGCGGTAGAGCAGGGACTCACAGCGTTGTAGTACGGGCCGTGGAACTTATCACGGTCGTAGGCCTCGACATACAATCTCGAGACCAAGCCCGCGTACACAATCTCGCAGCTCAGCACGAACTTCCAGCTCAGGTAACCCGCCATCCGAACCCGCAGGCCCGGGGAGGACGGGTGCTCGCCAGGAGCTCTCGGGCCGTAGACGAACCTCCGATCGAGCAGCGGGTCCATCACCGCCTCGAACGCCCCGGGCACGGTCGGGTCTCGGATCGCTCGCTCGCGCCAGTAGCGGAGTCGCTGGTCGCGGTCCTGCGGGATGGCGCCCTGGACGCGGTCGTGCGGCGCGTCCATGGACCAGCGATACACGGCGGGGAAGAGGACGCCGAAGACGAGATAGCGCTGCAGGAGGCGGGACTCGTGGAGGAAGGTATTCAGCACCGGGATGCGCGCCTTCTCGCGGCTAATGGAGGGGTTCTTGAGGAGGTATCTGTCGGCGAGACGCCGTGCCTCAGGGATGGAGATGACGCCTTCGTGGAAACCTATGGACTGCGGCTGTTAGCTGAGGCTCTCTGTCCTGTGCAGGAAGATGCGCGAGACGCAGATGTAGAGGCATGGTTGCTCTGTTGCTGGCGGAGATCGGACGTGTTCAGAAAGAAAACAAAGGCTCGCTTACCTTGGCGCATTCAATCCAATACCAAAGCTCACAGGTCTTGTCCCTCTCTGCTTCAAGGGATCTATTACAGCTGGACATCTTTACTTCTGAAAGTTCAATGTAGAGCTCAGAGGTTGAAAGAAATTTAAGTATGTCGATTGCTTTCCTTTCGGGGCTGCCGATGTTGGTGGGCAGTCTAGTTCTGAAATTTAGCAAGGGCGAGAGCCAAACTCTTCAGAACTTTTGCGAAAGGTGAGGGAGAAACTCAGGATGACAAATCAAGTCTATGATCGCAATTCTAGTATTTACCTAGAAGTGATGAAATTGGTTTTTCCCTATGCTTCTAGTCAAAAGTCCTCGGGTGGTTAATACTGGTCGACCACTTAACTATAGATAGAAAGATATAATTTGAGGTGTGATTTAGATTGAAATTCTCTTGAGATATGAGAGAATAAGAGAAGGCAACTCACAAAGACCAAGAAGATATTTTCAGCCCGTCTTCTAAGCATAACGCATTTATTCAACTATCGGCTAATGAATTGGAAATTCTAGAGATTAGGTATGGATTAGGTTCGAATGCCAGTTTTGGAATAAGAAATCAAGCTCTAGATAGCTCTTATCTCATGCCTAGGTCATATTCCAAATCATCGCCGAAATAAGATAGCTCGCGGAAAGATCGAAAACATAAGATTTTATCAAGGTCACAGCTCCTGCGTCAAATCGCCAGCAGGTATATCTCATGTAAGCAGGATGCTCTGCTCAGTACGATCCATTATTCT